>JACEFZ010009498.1:0-55142 GCA_014155875.1 Cepaea nemoralis
CAAAACAAAAATGGCGGCCGGCTGTTGCTGGATTTACTGGTTTGCCTTTTCGGTTCACGGGTACTTTTTTCGGGAGACTCCTGGGAGTCGTCGCTGTAGCTACGGAGTTCGTGCTTTGTGCGGCGCTTTCGGTGGGTCGCCCTGCGGAAAGAGACCGAGCCATATGGGATAAAACCCGGGTCAATGAAGTCTTTCTGATGACTGCCGTATCCATCAACAATGAACTGTATCTGTCATGGAGGACTTTTGAGGTGGCATTCTGGCGGCGGCATTATGCACAGTGTACCTGTGCGGGCTGTTGGCTTGCCGACACTCCTGTCTATTCCATTGTTCACATAGGGCAGTGAGGAGCATTTTGTGTGATATTCACTGGCACAGGAACGGAGCAATATGGGGACAACCCGTTGCCGTGAAGTTGGAACCGCGATTAACTAACTAACTAACTAACTACAATACATGTGAGTTTATTTATGAACTGTCAGAATACGTAGAAAAGCACATTAATCCAACCAGGCAATATGACAACAAGGTTTTCCTCACACAAAATTAATCCAACCAGGCATATATGACAACAAGGTTTTCCTCACACAAAATTAATCCAACCAGGCAATATGACACCAAGGTTTTCCTCACACAAAATAAAACAAGGGGGAAATAACCGTAATACGAAGAAAGAAGAAAGTTAGAGACACAGATGAGAATCTTGGAAATGGGAAGGTGAGATAACTGAGTCTATAACCCAGTAAGGGATAGTTGAAGAAGAAGAAAAGGAAGAAGAAGATGATGAGGAGGAGGAGATTTTGATGATCGGACCCTAACTGTTGACACACATTGGCTATTAGGCAAGCCGACAGCGTGGCCATTGACCACATATGAGCTCTGTCATGGTGCCGGAACCCCTTCTATCCGACTAGATGTGCCCCATGACTTCCTTCAGTATAAGTGATGCCTGGGCAGCTTTGGCTGCGCTGTTAACCTTCCACTTCAGTCCCGTTTTGAGCGCGGATTGTGAGGTGCTGACTGTTTCATCTGGAGACTCGCGCAGCTTCATCACGAGTCTAGCTTTTCCCGACTTTGAATTCCTCCAAGCTATCTATCATCTATCAATACTGATACTATTCATTGACAACAGAAGAAAGAAAATTGAGGTGGCAGAGAGACAAGATACCAGATAGTCTAGCGCGACGATATTGAAAATGACAGCACACGAATTGATAAAAGGAATTAAAAACAAGGGTTATTCAGTGAAATGATAGCTCGCTCAGTCTGAAAGGCACCTAAAGAAGATATATTAGAGATTAGGAGAGCCTGAAAGGAACTTTAGTATCTCGGACGGGAATAACCAGCCTTTCTTGGGTTTGTAAATAATTTGTGGCATGATTTACGGAGCCGCATGTGATAAAATGATTGTTGACCCCTTTGTGCCCAGCGTTGTAAGTTTACATTATTCGAGAAGTTATCAGCCTCTAGGGAACACCTGAGGTCTCTTAAATAATATGAGAAATAGATTCAGAAGTATTAATTGACATTTATATACGGCAGCAGAAATGTTGGGAAAATTGACATATTTGGTCAAAGGAACCTTCTGTGAACGCGTGAAATGTTTGGACCATCACATGTTTTTGGCCTGAGTGCAGGGAAGAATAAGTGGTCAGTCTTTCCAATACACGTCGAGAACTGACATCGAACGCTCTTCCCACCGTCCTCTTGCCATTGCCAGCGTAAATTCAAAACAGTTACACCAACGCTGCCGCTAGAAATGTGAGGAAATCTGTTTTCAATCGTAACCTCCAACTTCAACTGCTTGCCACCCCCATCTATGACTGCTACAATATTCGTGCTATTATATTATTTCTCACCTCGTTTAATCTATTTTATCTGATTCAGTGCCATGGAATGATTAACCGTCTTAAGCAACTCCCCGTATCTGCCATGGGTTTATACTTCGCCGAAATATTGTCATTGCGTTATAATACAATATGTCTGCTACCATATTAACAAATTGTAAGCCATTACTGTGACACACACCCAATTCCCATTTCCCGACAAAACATTTTTGTTTGGTCCAGACCTACTTTTTTTATTGGCACTGAATATGTTAATTTTACAATTAATTTCTTTGTTAACGACATGGATAGTTTGCGTTTGTTGAATCCAGGCAACTATACAATTACGATATTCAATACTACTTGCATGCGAAATTGTGTTGTGTTGTAATTAAGAGTCCCTGAGGCTGCGAATGATTTTATAACGAGCAGATGGGCATTAAAGAACATCGTGATGATCAGAAAGACATGATGCTGGGTGGTCTAAAATGATGGCTTCAGGGAATCAGTAGAACTGGTTCAGAACACCAAGGACAGAGATATATGGAGAGAAATTATCGCCTGTACCACTTTGTAGGACACGTAATGAGGATGAGCTAGATAAACCAGTACAAAGACCTGCGCTGTCGAAGATCTTGGAGCACCCGTTTCTTCGCCCCAAGGTATAATTTTGCTTCTATACATATTTGAAGTTCACCCTGCTAGTTTCATATCTTGGGGAGGGAAAGAAGAGTTCTGTAGCATAGTTCCACTTTGAGATGGTACTTCGGATTCAGGTCTGATGGAAAATCTCTTCCTCAATCCCACTTCCTAATATGCCTTTCAGACGACATGAAAGACAATGGGCCGTAGTAAATAGCTAAAGCTGAAAATCTTCGAGTGGATTGTCAATCCGCCAACCAACCTTAATTAAACAACATAAAATCAAAAGTAAACTGTTTACAGACGGAATGTCATGTTTAAGGCCGATATTTCCACATGATAATGACGGAAGACTAATATGTTCGACACTTTGACAGCACAGTTTCTTCTGTATTGGGCTTCTTACAATGTTTAGACCAGTGGTTCTCCACCGGTGGGGAATTTCCCCCCCCCCCCCCACCGGGGGGAAGGGGGGAATTTTAGTGTTTCCAGAGGGGGAATTAAGATTATTTCAAGATTAATAATTTCAAGGTTAATATGGTTTTTCCCGGGAAGGTTAACCCGGTCAACAGATGCCCGCAGAAGTCGGATGTGTCGGCCTAACGGCGCAAGAACGCAGCTCTGCTGTAAACAGGCACAACGCAATCACATCCGAAAAAAAAACTCCGGATGAACGAAGAAGAAGAAGAAGAAGAAGATATGGTTTTTCCCTATAAATGTTACGGTTCTGTACTTCTCGCCCTAATGAAATTCGCTTTATAACGTAAGTAGGCCCGCAAATCACGTGTTATGTAGATGTCTAGACTTGTTCTAGTATGTGTTATTAAGTTTAGCTTCCATTTTTATGTATACTGTGCAAGGTGGGGCGATTTATAGGGAGGAAATTCGAAAAAAAAGGGGGGATGATGTTCTGAACATATGGTAAAGGGGGTGGGGGAATGGGCCAAAAAAGGTTGAGAACCAATGGTTTAGACATTCCTTTCTTCTTCTGCGATCATCCGGAGAGTTTTTTCGAACGTGATTGCGTTGTGCCTGTTTACAGCAGAGCTGCGTTCTTGCGCCGTTAGGCTGACACATCCGACTTCTGCTGGCATTTTTCGACCGTGTTAACCTTCCCGGGGAGACATTCTTTTTATAGAAACGTAAACCATTAATATAGTCCTCCATGTTTAAAGCCTTGGACGGTGACCAATGCTCTGAACGCGAAGACGAAGAAGAAGAAGAAGAAGAAGAAGAAGAAGAAGAAGAAGAAGAAGAAGAAGAAGAAGAAGAAGAAGAAGAAGAAGAAAGAAAGAAGAATAGAAGGAAGACATGAAGAAGAAGAAAGAAGAAGAAGACGAGAAGAAGAAGCAGAGAAAGAAGAAGGAAGACGAAGGGAAGAAAGAAGAAGAAGAAGAGAAGAAGAACAAGAAGAAGGTAAGAAGAAAGTAACGAAGAGGAAAGAGAAAGCAGAAGAAAAGAAGCAGGAAGAAGAAGAAGAACGGGAGACGGGAAGGAAGGATGTGAAGAAAGCAGAAGAAGAAGAAGGAAGAAGAAGAAGACGAACGAAGAAGAAGAAAGAAGAATATAATAAGAAGAATCAGAGAACGAAGAAATGAAGATAGAAGAAGAAGAAGAAGATGATGATGATGATGATGATGATGATGATGATGATGATGATGATGATTCTCATAATTGTATAAATCAGAAACAATATTCATAATTATCATCTTACAACCATCAAAATATGTATGGGGAAACAAAATATGATGTATAAAAGACACTTTTAAAGACAGTAATATGTATTGGATATATAAGGTTCTAGGAAACTAAGCGTTGAATTATTCGTAGAGGACATGTTAAGAATGTTCTCTTTACAGTTTTCACCCCGTGTATATCAAGGGAATTAAGCCTAGAAAAACTTATTTACTATTATGAGTTTCGTCCCCTCGTTTACATTTTCACGATGTGACGCGTGATCTTGTGAGTAGATCAGACACCTAGTCTTCTCGGATAAGAATGAAAACCAGGAGATCCCGTGTGCAGCTTGCACGCGTTACATCATCATCATCAAGTGCCGTACTGACTGGTGTAGGCGTTCATGACTCTCCACAGATCTCTGTCCTTGGTTTTCTGGTACAACTCCGTCGTTGATATTCCACCATGCCACCGTCGCAATCCATCCAGCATCATTTCTCGTGGTCTGCCTCTGCCTCTCTTCCCCTCGATCTTTCCAGTTGTCGCGTTACATATCCCATGGCAATTAAACATTACGAAATTAGACAGCAAGGCAACCGTCCTGGCAAAACTTTTATGATTGATTGATTGATTGATGTATTAATTGATTGATTGATTGATTGATTGATTTAGGAACCGACATCACAGCATTCGGGGCATTCCCATTAGCGCTCCGTCCCCATCCTCAGCAGCCACCGAAGAGTTCCAACGCTAATAGGACCAGTAGCAATATGATTATATGTCCGTTTCGCCTTTCCTCTGAGCGTCGATCGTCGGCCAGATCCCCTCGTCACCCCTCGTTGTCTCATTCTTGCCATACCATGGTGATCCATTTGCTCCTCCGAAGTGTACACGTGCTCCCACAAGGCCGTAACCACGTCTGCCTTATCATGCATCAATAGTCCACCAAGTTTTGCAGAGCCAGCCAATCTGTCCGCCTGTTCATTCCATTGCACACCAGCATGCCCCGAAGAAAAGATCCAGACGATGCTTGTCACCCGTGACTTCCGAAGCGAAGCAAGCCACTCTGCACGAAGCTTGTCTGTCCTCACCCTACTCAGCATGCTTCCTGAGTCAGTTACAATCGCGATGTGTGTGTGAGTGTGTGTCGTATTCTCCATCCAGCGGAAAGCTGCACTGACAGCCTCCACTTCCATTCTTAAGCTAGATGTTGTGGTATCATATGCCAGGCTCTCCTGCACCAAACGTCGATCAGTAGCTTTTGCTAAGAACCCCCAGCCACTTCTCCTGCCTCTCAACACCGAACCATCTGTGTATATAATCACATCACCCTGGCGAGCATTATCCTGAATTAGTTGCTGGATTTCCACTTCCGTGGCCCCTGCTGGTCACTCCCTGCACTCCCGGCTCAATGTGATTATAACTCTGCACAAGTCTGACTACTCCACTGGCACTCTGACCCACTCCTCTCCTCACCTAATGTTCTCCAAGATGCACACCTGTCTGATCGTATCCTCCGCCTGAGCCATCCATGATGTCCCTCTTATCAGTCACTGACCCTTAACCTCGTCCAGCGCATCATGCAACGGATGATCTGTGTCAGCAGCTACTCTGAGGTATGCCTTCGCCTGCATCACCTTGAGCCTACAAGCAACAGTCGGCAGACCAAGGATGTAACGCATACACACTACTGGGGTGTCTCTGGTGCATCCCAGAATGACCCGCATAGCTTCGTTCTGTATGCGCTCTAATTTCACCAACTGAATCTTTGAGACAGTGAGCAGTCCTAGTCCATAATCAATCACTGAGAGGATCAAGTGCTGGTATAGTGCGAAAAGCATTGTTGCTCTGTGTCCATTTCAGCCATAGTTTTAAGTGCATTGGGTCCCTTTTTAGATCTTGTCACAACCGTCTCCACATGGTCCTTGAAGGACAGGCTCCTGTCAAATGTGATTCCCAGATACTTCAGTTTGTTCTCTCTGTGGACGCTTCTACCATCTGTCGTGAGGCTTGGGATATCAGCTCTCACAATCCTGTTGTCCAGAGAGCACCACAAAACAGCTGCCTTTTCCGGGTGGATGACAGCACTCATTTCAGTGCAACAGTCAGTCACTTTGTCTACTGTCGCCTGTAGCTCCTGGGCTGTTTGCTCCCTATCTCTCCCCTGCCTATATGCAAGAATATCATCTGCAAATGTTAGTATCCTTCCAACCCCTGGTGCTTCTAGGTTTGCAATCTTGCTCGTATACACGTTAAAGAGCACCGGTGAGATTGCTGATCTCTGTGGCAGTCCCGGGGTTAAAATGTGTGGCTCTGAGGCCCATGCACCCAGACGGAGAGCAACCCGACGAGAGTGCAGGACGGCCGCTATCCAGTTCACCAGCCAGGGATTGACCCCCTTCTCCATCAGTGCAGTCATCAAAATATCATAGCGAACTCTATTGTACGCATCCTCGAGATCAAGCGCTGCCGCCATCGTTTCCTGTCTACTCTGGAACCCCTCATAAACGCCAAAGGCAAAAGTGGCTGCATTTGACCAGGTATCTTTTACTGGTTTGTAACTCCCCAGGCCTCTTGGAAGAAGATTCCCCCTTTCCAAGAACTCTTGCAGCTTGACAGCGACTATCTTCTCTAAAACCTTCCCAAATGTATTTTGAAGGGTGATGATCCTAAAGCCGCTAAGCTTTGAATGATCCTTGAATGGTTTTGGGAGAGGGATGAGATAGCTGTGTACCCAATCCTGCTTTACTGATGCTGTCCTAATGCTCTGGTTAAAGCAGTCAGTCATCTCCTTCAGGTCTACATCGCTACAAGCCTTCATGCGGCCATACCTGACCCCATCAGGCCCTGGTGCCGTGTCTTTTGCCTTTTTCAAAATATGTTTAACATCTTCAACCTGTATGATTTCTTCATAATGCAAAACGTTTATGAAAGAAAACCAACCCACTGGACGACAAAGCCCATCACCTTGGATGAAATCTGTCTAAAGTGAGTTTGCGTGCCCTTTACAGCGCGCTGCAGTTAACCCCAGCATTTATTGACTGTTTGTGATTTGCTAGGCAATGTAAGTTCAATCCGTAATCCGTATGGATTACATACGTACTATCATGTGGAGTACGGATTATTCGTAATTGCCGTTTAGTAGTAAGGCTTCTCTTAATCCCATACATTGGCCTTTCAGTCCTATGTGGCCCCCGGAGATCATGTTGTTAATGACTCGGAGATAGTTTCCAATTGCCAGATCACAGCACATTACCGTACTGTTGATTTTTAGCCAAGAGGCCGACAAACGATTAAGACATACGAATACACATTCTGTACCTTTGCAACTGTTACATGTTTCTGTATTAAGAGGTACATACACGAAGTATTGCATACACGGCAGCAATAACCACATCACAAATTATGACCACACACAGTGACAATAGTAATCATCAATACCACCATTAGTCAGCCACTAAATTATCTCCCTTCGATTAGTATGCTGGAGTCTATGGCTGAGGGGTAGCGAACGCTTTTCACATTCTCTCATACCTGCAGTTGGGGGTAATCTGGAAGCATACCTTTCGTTGTTTTTAACTAAGGTATGAGCGTCGGTCGTTCAAAAAGTAATGGTAAAGTTTTAAAACATGTTAGTTGCATATCCTTTGCGGACGTAGCAGTCAACCCCAGCATTGTTCGTTATTCCTAGGCAAGTTTACGTTCAGTAGTTTGTCATTGCTTTCTGAACAATCGCGCCCATACCATTTCATAAAACAAACGAACACAACTGTGTATCGAACGCGGTGTCCCCTCTGCCGTGCGTCCACCTTGACGAGGTAGAGGGGCTTGAGCGTTCCAATGACCCCAAGAGCTATGCCGACGGTAGCACAGCTACTGGTAGGGTCACCCATGTCGGACAGGTCAAGGGAGAGGGACCAGACGAAGAGACGTACAAACCTGCTGCCTTGTAGGTAGACTGGGGACAGTCAAAGGCTAGGGAAAGCATCCCGAACAAATGCTTGTCGAAATCGGATGTACTGAGCCACAGGCTTGACAAAGAAGTGCAACGTAACTTTATCATTTCATGATGCCACAGATGAAAATTAATCGTTATGGTGCTAATCCCGTGAAGTCCCATCAGGCGGTGATAGTGCCGGGCCCCCTGCCTCGAGGGGGTCCACCCATGACTACTGGTGGTCACCTTCCCCTGTGCTGTGGAGTCAAGGCACAGAGGAGTAGGTTAAGAGCTATTGACCAAACACCCCGGACACTCAACATACTACAATGGAATGCAGAAGGAGTTTATAACAAGAAAGCCTCCCTAACACAGCGTCTTCATAAAGATAGAATAGATGTGGCATGCATTCAAGAGACACACCTCAACGCCAATCGCACATTTTCAGTCGAGGGATATCAGGCCACACGTTTCGACCGCGAAGGACACAAAGGAGGAGTTGTAATACTTACACGAAATACAATACCTTGCAGCGAAGTATCTGTGATCTCTGACAACCAAACGGAAATTATAGGTGTTGATATAATGATAAAGGGCGTGAAAATAAGAATTTACAATCTGTATAGTCCGGCAGATAAGGATCTTACACTCTCAAACATGGAAATAACTGACACAAATTGCATTGTTGTCGGAGACTTTAATAGCCGTTCAGAAAGATGGGGATACCCAGATACTGACAAAAGAGGAGATGAAGTGGAGGACTGGGAAATAGACTCAAATCTCCATCTACTCAACAAAGCGGATGACACACCGAGCTTCTACTCCAGAAGATGGATTACCACTTCTACTCCAGACTTAGCTTTCTGCACAGGAGACATCCTCCACAAAATCGATCGCCATGTGCTTGACCAATTAGCAGGTAGTGACCACAGACCAATCAAGCTTGTAATAAATATGGAGTATGTTCCACAGGAGCAAAAGCCTTTGCCCCGTTGGAATTACAAACGAGCAGATTGGGACAGATTTGCCATACTAACAGACAAATATTGTGAAAACATAAATACACGATATGGCAACATGAAGCAAATGGTGGAAAGTCTAAACAGAGCAATAATACAGGCGGCCACTGAGTCTATTCCAAGAGGAGCGAGAAAATATTACAAACCATACTGGACTGAAGAACTACAAATTTTGGAGGACAAAGTTGAAGATGCTAGGAAGACCGCAGAGAGAGAACAAACAACTGAAGCGAACATCTCTCTCAAAGCCATCTCAGCAAAATATAAAAGAACAGTAAATCAAACAACAAGAGATTGTTGGAGGGAAAAAACAGAAAACCTGAATTTTGACAGGGATGGAAACAAACTATGGAAACTAGTGAAAGCCATGAACAATGAAGGACCTAGAAACAAACAAATAACAATTAAACAAGGAAATGCCTTGCTTACAGGAAAAAAGGCTGCAAATGCACTAATGGAACACTATGCCAGTGCAAACCACATTGATATTACAGCCGAACAGAAGAAAGCAATCAAAGATAAACAGATACATCATAGATATACAGAGACAGCAGCAGAATATATGATGGCAAATCTAACAATGGAAGAAATGGAACAGGCAATGAATACCCTAAAAAGAAGACATCACCAGGAAAGGATGGAATCACAAATGAAATGCTAATAGGACTAGGCACTAAGGCAAAAAAGAAACTACTAGCAGTCCTAAATTACAGCTGGAAGAGGGGAATAGTCCCACAGGCATGGAAGGAAGCTATACTAATACCAGTCCCAAAGAAAGGAAAAGACCTGGAAGAACCAAATGGCTATCGACCTATCAGTCTTCTTAGCTGTGTAGGAAAATTAATGGAACGCATTATCAATGGCAGGCTAACATGGCATCTGGAAGAAAACCAACACTTAACACCTCACCAAGCAGGATTCAGAAAGTACAGATCCACTGAAGATCAAATAACCTATATAGCTCAGGAAATAGAGGATGCCTTCCAAGAGAAAAAGCACACACTAGCGGTCTGGATAGATTTAGAAAAAGCATTTGATAAAGTATGGAAGGAAGGACTGAAAGTAAAACTGCAAAAAATGCATGTTTGTGGGAAAATGTACAAATGGATCAGCCACTACCTTGAGAACAGAACTGCCAGGACAAAAGTACAAGGACAAACCAGCAAAATGATGCTATTGGAGCAAGGTGTCCCCCAAGGAGGAGTTCTTTCACCAACATTATTCCTAGCATATATAAACGACATCACGGAAAATTTTCCAGCCAGAGTACACACATCATCCTTTGCAGATGACCTAGCCATATGGACATCTGAAGAATATATTAGTACAGCTAACAGCAGAATACAGCAAGCCCTATTAGCGCTAGAGGACTGGTCAAAATCATGGCTAGTGAAGATAAGTGAGGAGAAAACAACATGCACAGTGTTCTCCCTCTCAACTAAAACTCAGCAACCTAAGCTGGTATTGAATGGAAAAATATTGCGCCATGAAGAAAATCCAAACTATCTAGGAGTCACCTTTGATCGTCGCCTGACATGGAAGACACAGGTTGAGAAAAATCGAACAAGAGCAAGGCAAAGAATGGCAATCATGAAAAAGCTTGCTGGTACAACGTGGGGAGCAGATGAGAAAGTTCTCAAGAAGTTATATACTGGACGGGTGAGGCCAGTACTGGAATATGGCATTGCAGCTTGGGCAACAGCAGCTAAGTCAAACTTTAACAAAGTAAGTAGAGTCCAAAATCAAGGAATGCGAATCATAACTGGAAGCCTGAAGACAACGTCTATTAATGAATTAGAAAAGATCACTTGTTTACAACCAATGCAGGATAGAAGAGATAGCAGAGCCCAGCAACAAGCTGAAAAATTTAGAAGATTGACAGACCACCCTATGTATAAAAGGTTTAGTGGTTTTGGAAAGGGAAGACTGAAGCGTAGCAACTTTGTAGAAACTGCAAAACGAAAGATTAGGGCAGATCCCATACTTAACATATCAACAGTCAAACCCATTTACAATGCAGACAAGTTCCCAGCTTGGAGACAGCAGCAACTGTCTGAGATGATAGAAAACATTCCTGGTATTGAGAAAAAGAACACTCAGCATGAAACCGAAAGAAGAGAAATAACCCTAAACTACATAAAAGAACATTACCCAAGCAGCAATTGGACCCATGCATATACAGATGGATCAGCCAAAATTCAGTAGAGAATGGAGGAGGAGGAATTCTCCTAAATTTAAAAAATGGAGTGAAAAAAACACATTCAGTGGCAACTGGAAAGTTCTCAAGTAACTTCAAAGCGGAGGTAGAGGCTCTGAAAACTGCAGCAGAAATGCTCTTGATGGAGGAAAATAAAGAGACGCAAATAGCTGTCTTCACAGATGCAAAGTCAGCTGTCTCAATACTGAAGAGCAAAAACAGCACAGAACTATCTGACCTAAGAGCAGCACTCCATGGTCTATGCCAGAAATCCAAAAAAGTTATAATACAGTGGATCCCATCACATTGCAGTATACCTGGAAATGAAGAGGCTGACAGACTGGCAAAAGAGGGCGGACGACTACCACAGCCTGACATAGACATAACCTATAATGAGGCAAAGAGGTTGATAAAAAGCACTTATAGAACCAAATGGGAATCAGAGCATCCAGGCCACCAGAAGGATGATGCATATTACAAACTCGACCGAAGAGAACAAGTAGCAATCTTCAGACTCCGCACAGGACATAACAGGCTGAAATACCACTTGTTCAACAAACTAAAGATAGGAGATACAGATGAATGTAATTGTGGAACTGGTAAAATGACAGCTAAACATTTGCTGCAAGAGTGCCCAATATATGCAGAACAGAGAAAGATATTTTGGCCCACACCTGCTTCATTCGAGGACAAGCTCTATGGAGATATCAACAAGCTCAAGTCGACTGCAGCTTACTTTAACTGTATTCAGGTTGACATTTAAATGTACATGAAGAAGTATTTAGACTGCCACACTTCATACCACAGGCATGTCGGTTACACAAGCCTCCCAGAGGCATGAAATGGAATATTATTTGGATAGCAAATCCATTACGTGGAAAGTCCGAATCGAAAGCTCACTGTGTGGGCTTCATAAAAGGTGGAAAAAGTGTCCTAGTGGCACAAAATGGAATATTGCTTGGATAGCAAATCCATTACGTGGAAAGTCCGAATCGAAAGCTCACTGTGTGGATGTCATCTGCAAACAGCATTCTTCTGGCTTCTGGAAGAACAGCCTATGGTGAACGGAAGGCCCAATATATGGAAGTGAGACTAAGCAGCCATGTGCAGGACGTGACGATTCCTTGGGTGAGCCCAGTACCAGAGCGCTGTGTGTTGGCTCTGCAATTATGGAAGCCTCCTTGGATGGCGGGGAATGCCCATGGTCTGCCCCTGCCTTCCCTTGAGGGCCGACCAGGATGCCTTTGGCTGTTCTATATGGGCCAGCTGGGATGGGAGATAACACCACAACAGTGAGAGTCTAACGTCCTAAGAAACCCCCGGGAAGGTTAACCCGGTCAACAAATGCCCGCAGAAGTCGGATGTGTCGGCCTAACGGCGCAAGAACGCAGCTCTGCTGTAAACAGGCACAACGCAATCACGTCCGAAAAAAAAACTCCGGATGAACGAAGAAGAAGAAGAAGGAACGCGGTGTGCTGGATTACGAACTGCGTCTGTAACTATTTCGCCACGGAGCCGGCTATGGTAAAGTACAGTGGTACCTCGGGTTACGAACGCCTCAGGTCACTAACAATTAAGGTTACTTCTTCTTCTTCTTCTTCTTCTTCTTCTTCTTCTTCTTCTTCTTCTTCTTCTTCTTCTTCTTCTTCTTCTTCTTCTTCTTCTTCTTCTTCTTCTTCCTCTTCTTCTTTCGTTCGCTTGAAATATGTATATAACTGCAACATTGTCTCTTGTATGAATTTAACTGTCTTTTTTAGTTCATACAGCGGTCCATAGAGTTCATCTTCCACTGTCGTCTCTCTAGGCCAGAAGGTTTGACTAGATATGTTTACGAACAACAACTTCGAAAATTGTATTCTCGGGTAACGAACAGTGCCTCGGGTTACGAACGAAGGCGAGAGAGAGAGAGAGAGAGAGAGAGAGAGAGAGAGAGAGAGAGAGAGAGAGAGAGAGAGAGAGAGAGAGAGAGAGAGAGAGAGAGAGAGAGAGAGAACGTGCGCAAGGTGTAACGTTGGAGACAAATGATCGCGTACATTACAAACAGTACTACAGATGAGGTTGTGGATCTTCAGAATGAACAACTAAAGACATTAAGGGAGGAGCAGTCGTCCGATGATGAGTCAGTGACCGTTTCAGCTGCTAGGATTAAAGAAATTTGCACCAGGTGGGCAGACGTCGAAGACTTCCTTGTGAACTGCCATGCGATATCTCGGGGTGTAGAATGAATTCCAACAGAACTGTGCACATAAATCAATTCGGCTCGAAACGCAACAGCAGATGAGAAGCCGAACCAACACAACTGACGAAGTTCAGACAACTACCTTTGACAGTTATGACGCAATTTAATATCTCCGCGTACAGACTCGTCAACAAGAATAAATAATAATTAAATGCTTACGTAACCTGTTATGACCAGGTTGGGCCGTAAGACTCGCATATTTACTATTACTAATTGTTGTAAAGCCATCCCTGTTCGAAGATCCATATTGCCCTTGTTCGTCCTCGCGGAACCCTTCTGTCAATCCGCCAAGTGTCCTTCGTGCCGCTTCACAGATGTCTAGATTTCTGAGTCTGCCTGCTTAATTATTCGTGGCCATAATAAGTGTTGCTTCTATAGATTGTCCCTTCCTTTTTCCAAGGAAAAGCCAGTGAAGCGCCATCAAGCCAATGTTTAGCCGACCTATGGTTGCAGAATTAGCATAAGCTGCAGCTTTGTTGAAAACTCCCAAGTAGTCTGTTGTTTCTATTGACATTGCAGTGTGACGATTCTGTGTTGTCACGTCATTTCCTAGCGTTTCTGTTCTAGGATTCTTTACTCTATCTAATTTACGTCATTATGTCGCACTTGCTCCTTGGCATGAACCATCATCCAAACAAACTTGTTGCTAATAGGGCAGTAAACCTGATGAATGATAACACGATGGCCCACTTCATAAAGAATCTCCAGCAAAGGAAGTGACAAATTTCCCTTGATATTTCTTGGTGCAGAAAGATTCCCAGTCGGCTACCAAGAAACAGCGACAAGATACTCCTGAAACTAATGATTCAGAATAACAAAGAAAACGACAAATGTCCCATGATCGTTTTTTTTTTTTTTTTGGTAATAAAGATAGACTAAATCTTTTTTTTTTTTTTTTTTTTAAATTTTAAATTTAATTCATTTGGTTGTTTTCTTTCTCTTTATTTATGACGTGAAGTATACGTATTCTCTGCGTTTTGTCAGGTAAACGACCGGGAGTTAATAAAAAAAGAACGATTCTTACATCATGAAACAGATTGTCTTTATTTCATTGATTTCAATGTTTCGGGTTACGAACGTTTCATAGTACGAACCGAGTAAGTTCGTAACACGAGGTACCACTGTACTGAATATAAAAATGCATTTTAAAACCATATACAACTTACCAATTAGTGTTTAAACAGATAGCAAAAAGCTGATATAGTGTACACTAAGATTGTAAATATCTTTAGAAAACGACATTAAATAGCTTCTTTTTTTCTGTCCTTACCCAACAGTTTGTTGATGTATTTATTTGTTTCGGGATTTGATTTTAAAGAATGAGCACAACCCACTACTGGCAAAGCTGATCGTATTCCGGCACGAACTTTAAGAAACATTAAGCCTTGTCCACGTCAGATTGAAAGCACTAGACTCGATTTTCGCTCTTGTTTGAGCGCATATGTCAAGGGAATTAACTCTATAAAATATGTTCAGTTCTTAGTTTAGTCCCCTCATTTAAGTTCATCTTTAGTATGTGTTATTATCGTTTTGCTGAGGCGAGCTGTTTGCTATTCTTTTCAGATCTGGTCAGTTTCCACCTTCACGACGAAGGTCGACTGTGAAAGATCTCGGGTAAATGGTTTACAATTGTTCGTCACATCTGTCAGGGGAATTAACTATGTAAAATATGTAACGATTTTCTTTATATGTATTTCATCTTGTTTGTTAATTTCCGGTTTAAATGATCACCCACCCCCACCCACCCCTATTCTAGATTAGCCGCAGACACGAATAATATACACCTTCTGGATATCCTCCCATAAATTGGTCGGGTGTACATACACACAACTGTAAACAAGAAGAAACACAATAAATAAATGTCACGTTATATTGAAAGGATCCCTTAAAGGAATTCTTCTTCTTCTTCTTCTTCGTTCATCCTGACTTTTTTTCCGGATGTGATTGCGTTGTGACTGTTTACAGCAGAGCTGCGTTCTTGCGCCGTTAGGCCGACACATCCGACTTCTGCGGGCATTTGTTGACCGGGTTAACCTTCCCGGGGGTTTCTTAGGACGTTTGACTCTCACTGTTGTGGTGTTATCCCCAATCCCAGCTGGTCCATATAGAACAGCCAAAGATCCTGGTCAGCCCTCAAGGGAAGGCAGGGGCAGACCATGGGCATTCCCCGCCATCCATTCCATACTTGCAGAGCCGATACATAGCGCTCTGGTACTGGGCTCACCCAAGGAATCGTCACGTCCTGCACATGCTTAGCCTCACTTCCGTATATTGGGCCTTCCGTTCACCATAGACTGTTCTTCCGGAAACCAGAAGTATGCAGTCTGCAGATAACATCCACACAGTGAGCTTTCGATTCGGACTTTCCATGTAATGGATTTGCTATCCAAGCAATATTCCATTTCGTGCCACTAGGACACTTTTCCACCTTTTATGAAGCCCACACAGTGGGCTTTTGATTCAGACTTTCCACGTAATGGATTTGCTATCCAAGCAATATTCCATTTCATGCCACTAGGACACTTTTCCACCTTTTATGAAGCCCACACAATGGGCTTTTGATTCGGACTTTCCACGTAATGGATTTGCTATCCAAGCAATATTCCATTTCGTGCCACTAGGACACTTTTCCACCTTTTATGAAGCCCACACAGCGAGCTTTCGATTTGGACTTTCCACATAATGGATTTGCTATCCAAGCAATATTTCATTTCATGCCTCTGGGTCTTCATGCACCTTTAAATGTCAACCTGTATGTAGTTAAAGTAATCTGCGGTCAACTTTAGCTTGTTGATATCTCCATAGAGCTTGTCCTCAAATGAAGCAGGTGTGGGCCAAAATATCTTTCTCTGTTCTGCATACGTTGGGCAATCCTGCAGCAAATGTTTTGCTGTCATTTTTCCAGTTCTACAATTACATTCATCGGTATCTCCTATCTTTAGTTTATTGAACAAGTGATATTTCAGCCTGTTATGTCCTGTGCGGAGTCTGAAGATTGCTACTTGTTCTCTTCGGTCGAGTTTGTAATATGCATCATCCTTCTGATGGCCTGGATGCTCGGATTCCCATTTGGTTCTATAAGTGCTTTTTATCAACCTCTTTGCCTCATTATAGGTTATGTCTATGTCAGGCTGTGGTAGTCGTCCGCCCTCTTTTGCCAGTCTGTCAGCCTCTTCGTTTCCAGGTATACTGCAATGTGATGGGATCCACTGTATTACAACTTTTTTGGATTTCTGGCATAGACCATGGAGTGCTGCTCTTAGGTTAGTTAGTTCTGTGCTGTTATTGCTCTTCAGTATTGAGACAGCTGACTTTGCATCTGTGAAGATAGCTATTTGCTTCTCTTTATTTTCCTCCATCAGGAGCATTTCTGCTGCTGTTTTCAGAGCCTCTACCTCCGCTTTGAAGTTACTTGAAAATTTTCCAGTTGCCATTGAATGTGTTTTTTTTTCACTCCATTTTTTAAATTTAGGAGAATTCCTCCTCCTCCATTCTCTATTGAATTTTTGGCTGATCCATCTGTATATGCATGGGTCCAATTGCTGCTTGGGTAATGTTCTTTTATGTAGTTTAGGGTTATTTCTCTTCTTTCGGTTTCTTCTTCTTCGTTCATCCGGAGTTTTTTTTTCGGATGTGATTGCGTTGTGCCTGTTTACAGCAGAGCTGCGTTCTTGCGCCGTTAGGCCGACACATCCGACTTCTGCGGGCATTTGTTGACCGGGTTAACCTTCCCGGGGGTTTCTTAGGACGTTTGACTCTCACTGTTGTGGTGTTATCCCCCATCCCAGCTGGTCCCATATAGAACAGCCAAAGATCCTGGTCAGCCCTCAAGGGAAGGCAGGGGCAGACCATGGGCATTCCCCGCCATCCAAGGAGGCTTCCATACTTGCAGAGCCGATACATAGCGCTCTGGTACTGGGCTCACCCAAGGAATCGTCACGTCCTGCACATGGCTGCTTAGCCTCACTTCCGTATATTGGGCCTTCCGTTCACCATAGGCTGTTCTTCCGGAAACCAGAAGTATGCAGTCTGCAGATGACATCCACACAGTGAGCTTTCGATTCGGACTTTCCATGTAATGGAATTTGCTATCCAAGCAATATTCCATTTCGTGCCACTAGGACACTTTTCCACCTTTTATGAAGCCCACACAGTGAGCTTTTGATTCAGACTTTCCACGTAATGGATTTGCTATCCAAGCAATATTCCATTTCGTGCCACTAGGACACTTTTCCACCTTTTATGAAGCCCACACAGGGGCTTTTGATTCGGACTTTCCACATAATGGATTTGCTATCCAAGCAATATTCCATTTCATGCCTCTGGGTCTTCATGCACCTTTAAATGTCAACCTGTATGTAGCTTAAAGTAAGCTGCGGTCAACTTTAGCTTGTTGATATCTCCATAGAGCTTGTCCTCAAATGAAGCAGGTGTGGGCCAAAATATCTTTCTCTGTTCTGCATACGTTGGGCAATCCTGCAGCAAATGTTTTGCTGTCATTTTTCCAGTTCTACAATTACATTCATCGGTATCTCCTATCTTTAGTTTATTGAACAAGTGGTATTTCAGCCTGTTATGTCCTGTGCGGAGTCTGAAGATTGCTACTTGTTCTCTTCGGTCGAGTTTGTAATATGCATCATCCTTCTGATGGCCTGGATGCTCTGATTCCCATTTGGTTCTATAAGTGCTTTTTATCAACCTCTTTGCCTCATTATAGGTTATGTCTATGTCAGGCTGTGGTAGTCGTCCGCCCTCTTTTGCCAGTCTGTCAGCCTCTTCGTTTCCAGGTATACTGCAATGTGATGGGATCCACTGTATTACAACTTTTTTGGATTTCTGGCATAGACCATGGAGTGCTGCTTTTAGGTCAGTTAGTTCTGTGCTGTTATTGCTCTTCAGTATTGAGACAGCTGACTTTGCATCTGTGAAGATAGCTATTTGCTTCTCTTTATTTTCCTCCATCAGGAGCATTTCTGCTGCAGTTTTCAGAGCCTCTACCTCCGCTTTGAAGTTACTTGAAAATTTTCCAGTTGCCATTGAATGTGTTTTTTTCACTCCATTTTTTAAATTTAGGAGAATTCCTCCTCCTCCATTCTCTATTGAATTTTTGGCTGATCCATCTGTATATGCATGGGTCCAATTCCTGCTTGGGTAATGTTCTTTTATGTAGTTTAGGGTTATTTCTCTTCTTTCGGTTTCATGCTGAGTGTTCTTTTTCTCAATACCTGGAATGTTTTCTATCATCTCAGGCAGTTGCTGCTGTCTCCAAGCTGGGAACTTGTGTGCATTGTGTATGGGCTTGACTGTTGATATGTTAAGTATAGGATCTGCCCTAATCCTTCGTTTTGCAGTTTCTACAAAGTTGCTACGCTTCAGTCTTCCCTTTCCAAAACCATTAAATCTGTTGTACATAGGGTGGTCTGTCAATCTTCTAAATTTTTCTGCTTGTTGCTGGGCTCTGCTATCTCTTCTATCCTGCATTGGTTGTAAACAAGTGATCTTTTCTAGTTCATTAATAGGCGTTGTCTTCAGGCTTCCAGTTATGATTCGCATTCCTTGGTTTTGGACTCTACTTATTTTGTTAAAGTTTGACTTAGCTGCTGTTGCCCAAGCTGCAATGCCATATTCCAGTACTGGCCTCACCCGTCCAGTATATAACTTCTTGAGAACTTTCTCATCTGCTCCCCACGTTGTACCAGCAAGCTTTTTCATGATTGCCATTCTCTGCCTTGCTCTTGTTCGATTTTTCTCAACCTGTGTCTTCCATGTCAGGCGACGATCAAAGGTGACTCCTAGATAGTTTGGATTTTCTTCATGGCGCAATATTTTTCCATTCAATACCAGCTTAGGTTGCTGAGTTTTATTTGAGAGGGAGAACACTGTGCATGTTGTTTTCTCCTCACTTATCTTCACTAGCCATGATTTTGACCAGTCCTCTAGCGCTAATAAGGCTTGCTGTATTCTGCTGTTAGCTGTACTAATATATTCTTCAGATGTCCATATGGCTAGGTCATCTGCAAAGGAGGATGTGTGTACTCTGGCTGGAAAATTTTCTGTGATGTCATTTATATATGCTAGGAATAATGTTGGTGAAAGAACTCCTCCTTGGGGGACACCTTGCTCCAGCAGCATCATTTTGCTTGTTTGTCCTTGTACTTTTGTCCTGGCAGTTCTGTTCTCAAGGTAGTGGCTGATCCATTTATACATTTTTCCACAAACATGCATGTTTTGCAGTTTTACTTTCAGTCCTTCCTTCCATACTTTATCAAATGCTTTTTCTAAATCTATCCAGACTGCTAGTGTGTGCTTTTTCTCTTGGAAGGCATCCTCTATTTCCTGAGCTATATAGGTTATTTGATCTTCAGTGGATCTGTACTTTCTGAATCCTGCTTGGTGTGGTGTTAAGAGTTTGTTTTCTTCCAGATGCCATATTAGCCTGCCATTGATAATGCGTTCCATTAATTTTCCTACACAGCTAAGTAGACTGATAGGTCGATAGCCATTTGGTTCTTCCAGGTCTTTTCCTTTCTTTGGGACTGGTATTAGTATAGCTTCCTTCCATGCCTGTGGGACTATTCCTCTCTTCCAGCTGTTATTTAGGACTGCTAGTAGTTTCTTCTTTGCCTTGGTGCCTAGTCCTATTAGCATTTCATTTGTGATTCCATCCTTTCCTGGTGATTTCTTCTTTTTTAGGGTATTCATTGCCTGTTCCATTTCTTCCATTGTTAGATTTGCCATCATATATTCTGCTGCTGTCTCTGTATTTCTATGATGTATCTGTTTGTCTTTGATTGCTTTCTTCTGTTCGGTTGTAATATCAATGTGATTTGCATTTGCATAGTGTTCCATTAGTGCATTTGCAGCCTTTTTTCCTGTAAGCAAGGCATTTCCTTGTTTAATTGTTATTTGTTTGTTTCTAGGTCCTTCATTGTTCATGGCTTTCACTAGTTTCCATAGTTTGTTTCCATCCCTGTCAAAATTCAGGTTTTCTGTTTTTTCCCTCCAACAATCTCTTGTTGTTTGATTTACTGTTCTTTTGTATTTTGCTGAGATGGCTTTGAGAGAGATATTTGCTTCAATTGTTTGTTCTCTCTCTGCTGTCTTCCTGGCATCTTCAACTTTGTCCTCCAAACTTTGTAGTTCTTCAGTCCAGTATGGTTTGTAATTTTTCCTCGCTCCTCTAGGAATGGACTCAGTGGCTGCCTGTATTATCGCTCTGTTTAGACTTTCCACCATTTGCTTTATGTTGCCATATCGTGTATTTATGTTTTCACAATATTTGTCTGTTAGTATGGCAAATCTGTCCCAATCTGCTCGTTTGTAATTCCATCGGGGCAAGGGCTTTTGCTCCTGTGGAACATACTCCATATTCATTACAAGCTTGATTGGTCTGTGGTCACTACCTGCTAATTGGTCCAGCACATGGCGATCGATTTTGTGGAGGATGTCTCCTGTGCAGAAAGCTAGGTCTGGAGTAGAAGTGGTAAGCCATCTTCTGGAGTAGAAGCTCGGTGTGTCATCCGCTTTGTTGAGTAGATGGAGATTTGAGTCTATTTCCCAGTCCTCCAATTCATCTCCTCTTTTGTCAGTATCTGGGTATCCCCATCTTTCTGAACGGCTATTAAAATCTCCGACAATAATGCAGTTTGTGTCAGTTATTTTCATGTTTGAGAGTGTAAGGTCCTTATCTGCTGGGCTATACAGATTGTAGATTCTTATTTTCACGTCCTTTATCATTATATCAACACCTATAATTTCCGTTTGGTTGTCAGAGATCACAGATACTTCGCTGCAAGGTATTGTATTTCGTGTAAGTATTAGAACTCCTCCTTTGTGTCCTTCGCGGTCGAAACGTGTGGCCTGATATCCTCTGACTGAGAATTTGTGATTGGCGTTGAGGTGTGTCTCTTGAATGCATGCCACATCTATTCTATCTTTATGAATTCTTTCGGTTTCATGCTGAGTGTTCTTTTTCTCAATACCAGGAATTTTTTCTATCATCTCAGGCAGTTGCTGCTGTCTCCAAGCTGGGAACTTGTGTGCATTGTGTATGGGCTTGACTGTTGATATGTTAAGTATAGGATCTGCCCTAATCCTTCGTTTTGCAGTTTCTACAAAGTTGCTACGCTTCAGTCTTCCCTTTCCAAAACCATTAAATCTGTTGTACATAGGGTGGTCTGTCAATCTTCTAAATTTTTCTGCTTGTTGCTGGGCTCTGCTATCTCTTCTATCCTGCATTGGTTGTAAACAAGTGATCTTTTCTAGTTCATTAATAGGCGTTGTCTTCAGGCTTCCAGTTATGATTCGCATTCCTTGGTTTTGGACTCTACTTATTTTGCTAAAGTTTGACTTAGCTGCTGTTGCCCAAGCTGCAATGCCATATTCCAGTACTGGCCTCACCCGTCCAGTATATAACTTCTTGAGAACTTTCTCATCTGCTCCCCACGTTGTACCAGCAAGCTTTTTCATGATTCCCATTCTCTGCCTTGCTCTTGTTCGATTTTTCTCAACCTGTGTCTTCCATGTCAGGCGACGATCAAAGGTGACTCCTAGATAGTTTGGATTTTCTTCATGGCGCAATATTTTTCCAATCAATACCAGCTTAGGTTGCTGAGTTTTATTTGAGAGGGAGAACACTGTGCATGTTGTTTTCTCCTCACTTATCTTCACTAGCCATGATTTTGACCAGTCCTCTAGCGCTAATATGGCTTGCTGTATTCTGCTGTTAGCTGTACTGTCGTGAAGTGCCGCCTTAACATCCCAGAATATTTTTCTCAGTCTCCAAATTTGAGAGGCCAAATTGAGAAAGAATGAATTAATCACGCTACTTCAAGGCTATCTAGTCGTGAGGTAAGATTATTCACAAAAAGCCTCTAGCCATGACGTAAGCTTGCAGATGGCAAGTAAAATGGGCTACTTGAGACGGACACAACTAGATAATTTAAATTAGTCTAAAACCTAACCTTAGAAAACTGCTGACCCAGACGGGCTATGACACCACACAGACGCATTGGCACCTTCTTGCCCAGGTAGACCCTGGCTGAATCAACAATGAACTGGGCCAGTGAGTGTAATTAAAACCGACCAGGCATGACACCTGATAAGCATAGGTAGGAAATCGCCCAGGTGTGAACAACATTGACACAGGGGGAAGATAATAGCCCCAGGGTGGTAAACAAGCCCCTTCCACTCTGACTGGCAGACTCAGGAATGTGTGAAAACAGATCTGATAAGGCAATTAACACTGGGCCTGTAGACTCTGGACCAGACAGAGAGGAGCAAGGTGTGATGGCCAGGTTGCAGTGATAAGGGCAATTACTGTCAGGAGGAGATAAGAAGAATTTATGACGGGAATGCCAAGGAGATAATAGGGTCTGCTGGACTTAAATAAGGGTCCCTAGCTCTGGTCATGTTAGAAACGAAAAAATCTCTGAACAGGTAGGAACTATCTCAATGTTCTGTAGTCATATGCATGATTATTATGTTAGATTTCACTACAAAAGTTATTTCTTAGTTACTTATTTTCAGTCTATATCTGATCTAGGTTATTTCAAGAACTATCTTTGGCGTAGGTTACTAGAGTGTTCTTTCTAAGTTCTGTGTTCAATATCATTGTGCTTTAAGTGTTACTCTTCTGAGAAGTAGAAACTTATGGAAGGCAGGTCTTGTCTAGATATACTTGAGGTGTCGTAGCAGATGCTTGCCATCTCTTTCTAAACTAGACTAGTCTCTTTTTGGTGTGTGCATTTGTTGTACAGAATATAGTCAACTGACTATTTATTTAATTCTTACAACAGCAGTAACTAACTAGTGCATTATGCTATGATGTTAAAGTATCATAATATGTCTAGTTTAATCAATAAGTTTATGTGTATTGGATGTTTGATATATTGATTTGTCATATGCAAACTTACCAATATGAAGTGTTATGCTATTGTCTGCACATTGGCCAATGATTGTGTTGGAAGCAGAGGTGTAATGGTACAGACATTACCCACAATTGGTAGTATGGGGTATATGGTGCTAAACTTTCTCAGTGTATTGTGGGCGTGGGTCCACGGTAATGCATGGAAACCTGGCACAGCTACTGGTCACGGCTTGCAAGCCCGGATGATCAGGCATTGTTATAATACCCTTACCGACCCTGTGAGCTGCTAAACTAACATTGGACGGAGCGGCTGTACGACACAGAATTTCTGTATTAGCGACATGGACATGGGGCGGCAGAAATGTAATCATTACAGGCGTGTGAGACAATTGAAAAGCCCGTCCCAGACTAAAGACAGTAGGGAGAAGGGGGATGGTGAACACAGTAGAGCTGGAAGATAAACTTGGCCAGACTGGTCATTGTATATGTTGGTGTTATGATATGTTTTAATTAGGATTGCGCTGATGTAGAACTGATATAACACATTCTTGACTTTCTTTCAAGCTCTCACAAGGAGCACCTATGTTATAGATCTCAAGACTAGAGACTACTGACTAGGAGTGTCAGGACTGACAGGATCGTCAGAATACCGGCAAGCTGTTTCTTCTCTGTTTTGAGTCTACTGGAGAGTGGGGATCTGGACCACAGTTCCAGATAGATGAAGTAACAAGTAAAGTTACGTAATATTTGTCATCAAGATCAATATGTATATGATTTCATCATTCTCATATTGACAATCATCCTATGTCTATGATTATGATTAGTAAATAAATGTTGTAGTATTGTAACTCATAGTTCTCTCGTTATATTTTAATTCCAATTGTGCATACGTGTTGTTGTGTACATTGGTGGGGGTTCACTTACACACCAGGAAAGGAGCAGTCAGGGAGAAAACCTGTACTGAGATAGTCGTCTATACTCATATACTTAGACTTAAAACATCTATCTTAAGCTAACCTTCTCTTTCCCATTCCTTGGCGAATATTCAGCACAGTTCATTTCATTTGGTAACGAGCCACTTAGAGCTGTACGTTGGATATTCAGGGCTTAATCTGTAGTTCAGCCATATAGATTTTGTCCCTAGTCAGTTTCTGACTATTTAGGGTTGCTTCGCCAGTGAATAATATTTTCATCTAGCCGGCGGGGCACCCCGACTTCTGACATGTACTAATATATTCTTCAGATGTCCATATGGCTAGGTCATCTGCAAAGGAGGATGTGTGTACTCTGGCTGGAAAATTTTCTGTGATGTCATTTATATATGCTAGGAATAATGTTGGTGAAAGAACTCCTCCTTGGGGGACACCTTGCTCCAGCAGCATCATTTTGCTTGTTTGTCCTTGTACTTTTGTCCTGGCAGTTCTGTTCTCAAGGTAGTGGCTGATCCATTTATACATTTTTCCACAAACATGCATGTTTTGCAGTTTTACTTTCAGTCCTTCCTTCCATACTTTATCAAATGCTTTTTCTAAATCTATCCAGACTGCTAGTGTGTGCTTTTTCACTTGGAAGGCATCCTCTATTTCCTGAGCTATATAGGTTATTTGATCTTCAGTGGATCTGTACTTTCTGAATCCTGCTTGGTGTGGTGTTAAGAGTTTGTTTTCTTCCAGATGCCATGTTAGCCTGCCATTGATAATGCGTTTCATTAATTTTCCTACACAGCTAAGTAGACTGATAGGTCGATAGCCATTTGGTTCTTCCAGGTCTTTGTCTTTCTTTGGGACTGGTATTAGTATAGCTTCCTTCCATGCCTGTGGGACTATTCCTCTCTTCCAGCTGTTATTTAGGACTGCTAGTAGTTTCTTCTTTGCCTTGGTGCCTAGTCCTATTAGCATTTCATTTGTGATTCCATCCTTTCCTGGTGATTTCTTCTTTTTTAGGGTATTCATTGCCTGTTCCATTTCTTCCATTGTTAGATTTGCCATCATATATTCTGCTGCTGTCTCTGTATTTCTATGATGTTTGTCTGTTTGTTTTTGATTGCTTTCTTCTGTTCGGTTGTAATATCAATGTGGTTTGCCTTTGCATAGTGTTCCATTAGTGCATTTGCAGCCTTTTTTCCTGTAAGCAAGGCATTTCCTTGTTTAATTGTTATTTGTTTGTTTCTAGGTCCTTCATTGTTCATGGCTTTCACTAGTTTCCATAGTTTGTTTCCATCCCTGTCAAAATTCAGGTTTTCTGTTTTTTCCCTCCAACAATCTCTTGTTGTTTGGTTTACTGTTCTTTTATATTTTGCTGAGATGGCTTTGAGAGAGATGTTCGCTTCAATTGTTTGTTCTCTCTCTGCTGTCTTCCTGGCATCTTCAACTTTGTCCTCCAAACTTTGTAGTTCTTCAGTCCAGTATGGTTTGTAATTTTTCCTCGCTCCTCTTGGAATGGACTCAGTGGCTGCCTGTATTATCGCTCTGTTTAGACTTTCCACCATTTGCTTTATGTTGCCATATCGTGTATTTATGTTTTCACAATATTTGTCTGTTAGTATGGCAAATCTGTCCCAATCTGCTCGTTTGTAATTCCAGCGGGGCAAGGGCTTTTGCTCCTGTGGAACATACTCCATATTCATTACAAGCTTGATTGGTCTGTGGTCACTACCTGCTAATTGGTCCAGCACATGGCGATCGATTTTGTGGAGGATGTCTCCTGTGCAGAAAGCTAAGTTAGTTAGTTAGTTAGTTAGTCGACAGATCATCCTCGTTGCACATCGAACCATTCAGTCCATAAGAACATAAGAAAGCTAAGTCTGGAGTAGAAGTGGTAAGCCATCTTCTGGAGTAGAAGCTTGGTGTGTCATCCGCTTTGTTGAGTAGATGGAGATTTGAGTCTATTTCCCAGTCCTCCAATTCATCTCCTCTTTTGTCAGTATCTGGGTATCCCCATCTTTCTGAACGGCTATTAAAGTCTCCGACAATAATGCAGTTTGTGTCAGTTATTTTCATATTTGAGAGTGTAAGGTCCTTATCTGCTGGGCTATACAGATTGTAGATTCTTATTTTCACGTCCTTTATCATTATATCAACACCTATAATTTCCGTTTGGTTGTCAGAGATCACAGATACTTCGCTGCAAGGTATTGTGTAAGTTTCGTGTAAGTATTAGAACTCCTCCTTTGTGTCCTTCGCGGCCGAAACGTGTGGCCTGATATCCTCTGACTGAGAATTTGTGATTGGCGTTGAGGTGTGTCTCTTGAATGCATGCCAGATCTATTCTATCTTTATGAAGACGCTGTGTTAGGGAGTCTTTCTTCTTGTATACTCCTTCGGCATTCCACTGTAGTATGTTGAGTGTCCGGGGTATTTGGTCAATAGCTCTTAACCTACTCCTCTGTGCCTTGACTCCACAGCACAGGGGAAGGTGACCACCAGTAGTCATGGGTGGACCCCCTCGAGGCATGGGGCCCGGCACTATCGCCGCCTGATGGGACTTCACGGGATTAGCACCATAACGATTAATTTTGATTTGTGACATCATGAATTAAGTTACGTTGCACTGCTTTGTCAAGCCTGTGGCTCAGTACATCCGATTTCGACAAGCATTTATTCAGGATGCTTTCCCTAGCCTTTGACTGTCCCCAGTCTACCTACAAGGCAGCAGGTTTTACGTTGCACTGCTTTGTCAAGCCTGTGGCTCAGTACATCCGATTTCGACAAGCATGTATTCGGGATGCTTTCCCTAGCCTTTGACTGTCCCCAGTCTACCTACAAGGCAGCAGGTTTGTGTGTCTCTTCGTCTGGTCCCTCTCCCTTGACCTGTCCGACATGGGTGGCCCTACCAGTAGCTGTGCTACCGTCGGCATAGCTCTTGGGGTCATTGGGACGCACACGCCCCTCTACCTCGTCACGGTGGACACACAGCAGAGGGGCCTTAAAGGAATTAAAACCAAATTGTTGTTGTCTCCAAATCTGAGATTTACGCCTTGAAAATGTCGCTGCTACAGAAACTACCAGTAGAGTGAGAGAGAGAGAGAGAGAGAGAGAGAGAGAGAGAGAGAGAGAGAGAGAGAGAGAGAGAGAGAGAGAGAGAGAGAGAGAGAGAGAGAGAGAGCGAGAGAGAGATAGAGAGAGATCTGGGAACCTCGCCTGAGCTCCCAAGCGTAATTAACATCTCCTAATCCAAATTATTAATCTGACCAAACCAACTACCCTACAATAATATAAAATATCAGTTCCACTATGATCATTGTAATGCTTAGAATAAATTTAACTGTAGGACTAACACAACAAAAACAAGAAAAGAAAGAAACGGGAAAAAAAATCAAACTATGTAATCTGGTAGCCAGTTTATAGTATAAATACAACGACCCAGTATTTCTGTTAATTTTATGTCATGTAGATACATATGTGTTAGAATCTCCTTCCAGGAGGGAGTATTTCACCAAATAGACCTGGGCAACCACGTTGACGATGCCTAAAGTGGGCACGGGGGAGTGTTCTGGGTACTGACCACATCACCCATTGAATGCCAAATACGCAGCTCTGCTGTAAACAGGCACAACGCAAATACGTCCGAGTGAGAGTCGAATGTCCTTCGAAACACCCGAGAAAGCTAACACAGTCAACAAACCAACGCAATCACGTCCGAAAAATACTCTCCGGATGAACGCAGAAGAGGAAGTGGAGGATGTCATAAGGTCCATAAAAATGAGGTTTACAGTCTTTAAAAAGGAGCGTGGTGACGTTTAAAGGCAAAATGATCGTCTTCATTGCACCAGGTTTGATCCAACATGACTCAGTCTCTTTCCACAGGTTGGCCTGTCGAAATTTTCTCACAGAACACGAACTCTTTAACTCCAGCGACGACCCCCTGGAGTCCTCGAGAAAACTGCACTCGCGAATCAAATGACTGAGTCTAGAAACGAACTCGCAACCTTCGGAGAGCAAGGCGGATGGCCTAACAACTTCGCCAAGGAGACCCTGATAACATTTATTATTGTTTATTACAAATATTATGCTTGCATAATATACAAAATTGGCCTCAATGCATGGAAGCGTGTCCATTTATGTACCAAGTTTGTCTTCCTTGACTCCCCAGGTCTTTCTTCAGCTCCCAGTCTTTTGAGCTATCTAGGATGGACGACAAGTTCGAGAGTAGTTGAGTCTACCTTCTGCTTTCCGCCCATCTTTGTCGGTTCGGTCATAGTTTTGGCTTTTCTTGTTTTCATGGACTCTCGACATTCCATTATGGCTGTCAGGTCAGTGACCACTTTGTTGTGGCCCCACTGAAATCGAACTTTTCTAATGACCCCCTAACATATGGACAATGAGCTGCAAAGGTCGCAAGAACAAGACCAGAACATACATTTGCCAAAACCTTGATGTATGTGATGTGGACTATACATAAATTGGGTTTCCGGTCTAGCTGACACTACAAAGATCACCATGCATCTCCACAGATGTGAAGCTGAAGTACCGGTATTGCACACCCCGTTGGTGCGCGCATAAACCTGGGCTTAGATGGGAATGAGAGTTTTAAAGTGCCATCCCTGCTGAGATGGCACTAAGGTACTAGGTCGGGAGGAGAGTTTTTGATCAGCTTCAGTAGAGATAAGAAATAATGTATGAAATGAGAATGATAAACAGGGTAGAATGTTTGTTAAGCACATTAGTGGTGTGTGTGTGTGTGTGTGTGTGTGTGTGTGTGTGTGTGTGTGTGTGTGTGTGTGTGTGCGTGCGCGCGCGTGCGTGTTCTTTGGACTTACCTGTGATAATTTCTTTTTTTTTCTTTTTTTTGTTTTTTGTTTGGTTTGAGTTTACCATTTTACATGCTTATTTAGTGATCATTATATCTTCACATAGTTTGATTAGTGTCTGCAATGTAATGTTATTTAGTGGTGATAGTTTGTTAAAGCTGACTTTGCGTGAATTTTTATTCTCTTGTATTCACTGCATTAATTTGTTTGTTTGTTTGTTTGTTTGTTTGTTGTTGTTGTTGTTGTTGCTGCTGCAGTTGTTGTTGTTGTTGTTGTTGTTGTTGTCGTCGTCGTCGTCGTCGTTGTTGTTGTTGTTGTTGTTGTTGTTGTTGTTGTTGTTGTTGTTGTTGTTGTTGTTGTTGTGTCTGTGAGTTTTGTAATTGCCAAAATAACATTTAATCCTAGCCAGTCTGTGTGGAATCATGAAGTGGTTATATTTTAATATATCATATCCCCCCTGCATACCCCACTCGTTCCCGGGCTTGTAGAGGGGAATGAGAGCTCAGCAACATAATTCTCGTTTTTTTTAAAAGGCGTTTCTCCTTATTAGAGTGTTAATCATTTCCTGTTCCCAGAACTGCTGTTTTTGTCGATTTTTAGTCAATTTGTGTGTGTGTGTGTGTGTTTGTGTGTGTGTGTGTGTGTGTGTGTGTGTGTGTGAGCACTCGCGCGTGTGTGTGTACTCATTATTAATGATTATACGTTCACCGTTTGATTTATATTTTCATGTAGTGTTTTTCACGTAGTTGTGTCGGTTTGTGTTTGTTTATTCTGTGCTGACGAAAGCTTAACCGCAACGTCCATTTTGTTTCTTGTAATCTGACTGACTGGCACCTTGCCGTCTTGACAGACGATAGTTTGTAAAATGGAGTTATACCTCTCCATAACACAAAGATTGAGCTGAATTTAGAGACCATGTGTTGCCCATTCAACATGATCGCTCTCTCGTCCTCTATAGTGTATTCCAGAGGAAAGGTAACACCAATACGTCTGCAACAAGACAAGCCACAGAAGCTGCTGGATCAGCAAAGCAATGCTCCAATTGTCCGCCTGTCGGAGCTTCGATCCTAGACCAGTTGCCAACCAAGGCTTAGAGCATGGTCTGCTCTGCCATGACATTTAGTCTTTAGGTTGCATTTCCTCGCACTAGGATAAGACTTGTACCTTCCCAATTACTCTCCTCCGCTCGAAGCCGTTGGCGCAATGTGGTGTGTCAAGTTTGGTAAGCGTCGCCCAACATTCAGCACGAACAGAAGCAAGTAGTACCGTTTACTGTCATACGGTAGCTCAGTCATATCTAACTAATCATGTAATCATGTTCTGGTAAAACTAACGAACCATCCGACCGACCAGAAAACCAATCAATTAACCAACCAGCTAGAAAATCAGCCAACCAACCAACAACTTTATCACTGTTAACCCCCATTTCACACTCGGCTATAAGTGTGCGGTTTTTACATTGCTGTTTGAGAGGAATAGCGTCCGATTATCTGGCACCACTTGTTAAGTAACCAAAAAAGATGGCTTCCATCGTTGGTCGCGCAACGAAGCAAACACTCTTACGAGCGAAACCCTCTCTGTCAAGCCAACAGGTATAGTCTAATTTTCTGAAGAAAGCTACACGTTATCGTAGCTTATTATAAACCGTTAACTATTTCACGCTTACTTATGTGCCGTTTCAGCAAATAAACTTGCAATAACCTCTTTGCACGCTCTGTGCCCTTGAAACCGGTCCAGGATCAGATCTGCCAACCCCACAATGATTATGAGTGAAGAACTGAAGATGTGCTGAGTACAGAGTACACATGATTATTGATAATCCGTAAAGTAAAGCGATCAGCCGCATCACCGTTTAGATTTTACATGGTGAGGTATACACAAAAAAGAGACAGAACATAATGGTAATGCGGAGTAAATATTTAGTGTACTGTACTGCAAATTAAATGTTACAAGTCAAATAATTTAATACTTATTAAACTTATTTAAAGGATATAAAAAGGTTCTTCTTTCTTTGTGATAATGAGGCGTTTAGTTTTTTAGTTTTATTTTTATAGAACTACTACCTATTTTTCAAGAAGCCAGCAACATTCTTTGACACAAGCATAATTTGTCTGCACCTCGCCTTTCTTCTCTATCCTCGATCTATGTGGTGCAGCGTGCTGGTGACAAGCTATTCTGCATCTAAACAATATGAATGAAATTGTTTAAAACTGCAGTACAGCTTTTGAAATTAAGCATTATAAGAATACAAGCAGCTTTACAAAATTTGGTTACAGAAAACAAGACGTTGTAGTGACAAGCCGTCATCACTTTTGATAAAGGTGTGACAGTGACACCGCAACGTTCTGTTTTCAATAACTCAAAATAACTGTATTTTTTATTTTGTAAAGCCGGCATAAATTTGATGCTTTAATATTGTTTGCACCTAAACTACAATGATAAGAATGTCAGTTGAATTTGTTACAAGGAATTTTGAAACATCTGTGTGGAGGTAAGCATGGCCGAATAGATAAGAGACCTTTCTTAAACATCCAGTGTGCTGATGCTGAAGTAAAGAGTTCAACCCCTACACCGGTTAGTTGGACTAAAATGTTCACGTCTCATCCTCGACCTGGGGACGTAAATTACAAGTACCTCTGAAGTAACTAATGGCGAGGGGCATTGGTAATTGGGAAAGCTAATCCACATGCAAAAATCAGTCCAGTGCACTAAAAGTAGTAGCTACCTACATTTGGTTCAAAAGCGAGTAAACAAAATCACCTGTGTCAGTCCCTTAAAAGTCTATGTCTGTGTTAATGTGTACCTCAGAGTTAAGTATTGTTTCTCTCTGACATCTGTTCCTTCAGTTTAACTGTAAATTTCCTTTTTATTATTCAGTAGAGTTTAATCTACTTCTTTATTGTCCCTATGGCCTTATACTTTATACCTTAGCATGTACTTTCAGTGCCCACCAAGAATTAATGTGATAGCAATAGTGTAGCATCTGCATTTGGTCAGTTTTAAAAAACTGACCTGAGCTCCAAGGTCGATTGGCCTAAGGCAAGAACCAGGAGCTGACGTAGGATGTAAAGGTGGCCAGGGTCATACTCATCACATGACTCATCGAGTGCCTATTGGTCTATGAAATATGGGTCAAGCATCATAAGCTCAATGCACCTAACGCATATAAAATATTCCTTGACTGACTTGACTTCAGAGTGTCACTGCTGCCTCGGTTCCTTGACTGACTTGACTTCATAGTGTCACTGCTGCCTCGGTTCCTTGACTGACTTGACTTCATAGTGTCACTGCTGCCTCGGTGTGATACTGTGCTCTCATGGGCAGCAGGACCAGGAGCCACACACATGATCATCATATCAGATTCCATGAACACACTACAGAAAATTGCAAACAGCATTCTCCGTGCTGAATGGGTAGACATCATTTAGAAGCCATACCTCATGTCAGCTACCTGGTTAGCGAACACAAGAAAAAGAAAAAGCTACTTGGATGTGCACACCCAGGCATGCCAGCATAAAGGCCAATGAATGCACAATTACACGCAGGACAGAACATGGACTGGGTCAATAGCGGCCAGTCTCTAATGCTAGTTCGTTGGGAGGGAAGCCTGGGCAAGTACATCAATGCAGTCTTTGAGGGCGAGAGAGCTGACATTTCAACTAACTCCTCATGGGAACTTAAGAGATGGTTGCTGCATCAAAGGACTGAGCATGCATGGGAATACCCAATGTGCAGGAATGTCGATCCTGATCACCTAACTTAATAGTTTAGCATGTCGTGTCTAATTGTGCAGGTTTAAGATTCACAGATGAATTTGATTTGGGTTAGTGGCCATTTATCAACCTAGTCTTACTCAGATCCTATGCATTTGGTTAGAACAAAAGCTAACTTAATTTTTACAGCTATTCTATGATTAGTAATTGATTAATCAAACAGGCAAAGAAATACTACAGAGAGAAGCCAAAAAGCTAAGAAAAAAACGGATGACTGAAGAAATCTTAAGGTTGATGGACGAAAGAACACAGTATAAAATGGCAAATAAGAGTATCATAAAATAAAGAAAGAAATAAGAGATAAATGTGTAAAGGCAAAAGATAGTTGGTTAAACGAGCAGTGCAAGAAAATTGAATTAAATTTTATTAAAGATACAAAAAATATGCATTAACAAAGCGAGTTCATAGGAAGAAAAATAAGCATAAAACGGTGTTTGAAATAAAACAGGAAAGATATTATTGGAGGAAGGGGCTCTAATAAAGAGGTGGAACGAGTATATAAGAAAATTGTATGATGGAGTAAGGGAAGAATTAACATAAGAAAATAACTTAGAAGGACCACCTATTCAAAAAGCTTTTGTACGATTAACCTCATAAACCATGTCAATAAGCAATGAGAAGAACAAGAAAGAAAATAAATATTGAAATTGGTGAAGAACATAACAGTATGCAATGGCATTCCTGACTCTCAGCCATAAGCAGATAGAAAGGATGGAAAGGATACAGAATGAAGCTATGTGCTTTATTCTTGGATGTACAAGAGATACAGCATGCAGGGCGATGTGCTACCTTCTTGATTTTCCAACCATTGAAGACAGAATACAAGTTTGCAGAGCACGTGCTGTTAACGCAAACACACAACATCCACTGCATAGTGAAATTATGAAGGTGAAGGGCAGCAGATTAAAAAGAGGACGGTCGTGGATGGGTCAAGCCGAAGACATTCTTCAACAGGTGTGTTCACTTGAGGACTTAGAACCTGGCGAGGAGTGGGTATAAGTGCCAACAGATTTCTGCACATCCTTTTCAGTTTGCATCCATCTAGATAGAAAATGCAGACAAGAAAATCCGGCTGCTGTGGAGGCTGAAGTACAAGCGTTGATTTTCGAGAATTCGCTAGACGGTGATGTCGTCGTCTACACAGATGGGTCGGTCGTCCGACATGCGAGAAGCTCATGGGCCTTTACGGCTCGGGCCTGAGGGAGAATTGTGAAGGAGGACTCTGGTGCTTTCACTGAAACCACAAGGAACCTGACTATGGAAGTCATAGCAGTAAGTAAAGCAATAACATGGCTCGAGACAGACATTCACTAGGGAATGTTTCCTTAGCGACTCAATGAACATGATCAAGAGGATAGAGGTCGGGTGGATCCGAAGGGAATGGTTGCTGTCTCTGGAGCGGTCTCGGCTGGCAAAGATTAGTTTCATCTTCGTGCCAGGGCATGCGGGAGTACAAGGAAATGAGCGGGCTGACAAGCTCGCAGGTGAGGCTACGGTGGAGGGCGGACGCGCCATGGACCAGGCTGACATTCTGAATGCTCTATGAGAAGTAAGACTTTTGCGTGAACCAAGTGATGACTGTGAATCTACAACCATGGCCAGACTGCAGAGAACAGCAAATTAAAAGAGTGGTGGCCAAATAACACTACGCAGAAAGCCAAAGAAGATTGATAAACCAACACAGAACTGGCGTCGTTAGCCGCTACACGCTGCGGGATTTGCTGAGGAGGGGATCCGAGCACTTATGGACTGAATGGTTCGATGTGCAATGAGGATGATCTGTCAACTAACTAACTAATTAGTATGGATTTGTGGAAGGAAAGGGTACGAACAATGCAATATATACATTACGAACACTAACAGAAAGGATCAATAAAGATACAGAAAAACATTATAGAATATACCAAAGCATTTGATAAAGTAAAACATGATGAACTAATTAAAATGTTGGAAGATATCAATATTGATGGGAAAGATGTCAGAATAATAACAAATATTTACTGGAACCAAGTAGCAGCAATTAAAATGGGAAATAAAGAGAGCAGTTATGAACAAATAAAGCTTGGAGTACAAAAGGGATGTGTTTTATCACTGGATCTCTTCTCCTTCTATCGTTAGTTAGTTAGTCGAGGTTCCAGCTTCACAGAAACGGGTCGTCCCCCATTATGCTCCATTCCTGTGCCAGTGAATATCACACAAAATGCTCCCCACTGTCCAATGTGAAAAGTGGAATAGACAGGAGTCTCGGCAAGCCAACAGCCTGCACAGGTACTCTTCTTCTATAGCAAAGTAATAATGAGAGAGGTCAAAAATAAGCCAGGATTTCTAATCGGAGGTTATAATATAAACGATAATGGTCTATGCCAGAAATCCAAAAAAGTTGTAATACAGTGGATCCCATCACATTGGAGTATACCTGGAAATGAAGAGGCTGACAGACTGGCAAAAGAGGGCGGACGACTACCACAGCCTGACATAGACATAACCTATAATGAGGCAAAGAGGTTGATAAAAAGCACTTATAGAACCAAATGGGAATCAGAGCACCCAGGCCACCAGAAGGATGATGCATATTACAAACTCGACCGAAGAGAACAAGTAGCAATCTTCAGGCTGAAATACCACTTGTTCAACAAACTAAAGATAGGAGATACAGATGAATGTAATTGTGGAACTGGTAAAATGACAGCTAGACATTTGCTGCAAGAGTGCCCAATATATGCAGAACAGAGAAAGATATTTTGGCCCACACCTGCTTCATTCGAGGACAAGCTCTATGGAGATATCAACAAGCTCAAGTCGACTGCAGCTTACTTTAACTGTATTCAGGTTGACATTTAAATATACATGAAGAAGTATTTAGACTGCCACACTTCATACCACAGGCATGCCAGTTACACAAGCCTCCCAGAGGCAAGAAATGGAATATTGCTTGGATAGCAAATCCATTACGTGGAAAGTCCGAATCGAAAGCTCACTGTGTGGGCTTCATAAAAGGTGGAAAAAGTGTCCTAGTGGCACAAAATGGAATATTGCTTGGATAGCAAATCTATTACGTGGAAAGTCCGAATCGAAAGCTCACTGTGTGGATGTCATCTGCAAACTGCATTCTTCTGGTTTCTGGAAGAACAGCCTATGGTGAACGGAAGGCCCAATATACGGAAGTGAGGCTAAGCAGCCATGTGCAGGACGTGACGATTCCTTGGGTGAGCCCAGTACCAGAGCGCTGTGTGATGGCTCTGCAATTATGGAAGCCTCCTTGGATGGCGGGGAATGCCCATGGTCTGCCCCTGCCTTCCCTTGAGAGCCGACCAGGATGCCTTTGGCTGATCTATATGGGCCAGCTGGGATGGGAGATAACACCACAACAGTGAGTCTAACGTCCTAAGAAACCCCCGGGAAGGTTAACCCGGTCAACAAATGCCCGCAGAAGTCGGATGTGTGGGCCTAACGGCGCAAGAACGCAGCTCTGCTGTAAACAGGCACAACGCAATCACGTCCGAAAAAAAACTCCGGATGAACGAAGAAGAAGAAGAATATAAACAATAAACGTTATGAAGATGCTACAGTATTGGTGGCGGATAATGCAAACGATGTACAAAAATTGTTGGACATTGTAGTAACAGAGAGTGCAAAGTAAGGACTCCTCGAATATCAAGAAAACAGTAACACTGGTGATATCATAGACAAATGTGACACCAAAATGTGAAATGGAAATAGAAGGGACAATTCTTAACCAAGTGGATAATTTTAAATACCTAGGCAGCATTTATAACATCAGACAGAAGGTGCACAACAGAGATTATGCTCAGAACAGGGCAAGCACATTTGAGAAAATGAGAAGAATCTTATGCAATAAGTCACTATCATAGACTGTAAGAAAGAGAGTGCTGAAGTGCTATATAGAACCTGTTGTGCTGAATGGCAGTGAATCTTGGAATGTAAATTAACAAATTAGGAAGAACTTGGAAGCAACAGAGATGTGTTTCCTAATTCGAATGTTGCAAATTTTCAAATAAGAGAAATGATGCTGGATGTATTGAGATTGTGGCATGGAGGAATATCAGCATCAGAGTTGATCCAGAACACCAAAAACGAGCTAGCATGACACTTGATGATGATGATAATTTTATGATTGCCTGAAATGTCTTTTTTCGGTAGATTGGTTTAGGACATTGATTGAATTGACTGATTACTATGAAACTTAATATATGCCACTCTTGGCCAATGCATGTCTTCATCACAGCATCATTTGTTGTCTAGGTTAACATTCCTTGGTAGTAGAGGTAGAAAAATCAAAACATAATTTAGGAGCCATCCCCGTTCTCTGTAGCCAGCATATTAGATTTTGCACATCCAGTCTAAGAAAATAATTGAATATTTAGGTGCCAGGTGGAAATTTTCAGGTGCCATGTTGATTAGGCGCCTGGATTTTTCTACCCTTGCTTGGTAGTATTGCATTACATCCTGTAGCCTTGATGGTTTTAAGTCATTTAGTACCTGCTGTATTATCAGGTTTGCCATTTCCCTCTTAACCCCCATCAGAAAAGTTTCATGTATGACATTTGACCCTCAAACTGTCAAGTGCAAAACATAATTATACCCGACCATCTATGGAGGCATCTAATGCAGACCTGACACTCAGGTGTCTCAGACGTGTTCACTAAAAATTGTGTGAAATTATTAACCCTTTACAGAGCACAGGTTTTTCCTTTTTGTAACTCTGAACGGGCAACATTTTTCAGGTTGTCGGTCAAATTTAGGGCTACGTTAGTAAAATCATAAGATCTAAGCTGTTAGTAAACATATTTTTGTAAAATAAAATAGAAAATGAATGCATATTTATTATTTTAGTCACATGTGAAATAAATAATCCAATGTTGCCTGCATTTTGGTTGCATTTGTTGGAACCCATGTTCGATCATTGATCTGTTCGATCATTTGTCTAGCATACTCATTTGTTTGATCAGCAATCGTTTGAAGTCTCCAAGAGATCCGAAGTGTGTACACTGCTTACGCAATGCTGATATCAGCTCCGATTCATAGTCAACTTCATGCACTTCAGTGTCACCTAAATTTAACCCAGCAAAATCTCCGCTGGTGACTTGCAGGATACTGAGCCGGCCTGCTCAGAAAGCAATGGCAAACTACTGAGCATAATCTTGCCAAGAAATTAACAATCAGCTGAAAGATGCTGATGTTGACAGCGATGTCCTGTAAAGGATTTGCAAAACTTTTTTTTTAAAATCTCTGCTATCACTTGAAGAATCGTCAACAGCCGGGAAGGTTAACCCGGTCAACAAATGCCCGCAGAAGTCGGATGTGTCGGCCTAACGGCGCAAGAACGCAGCTCTGCTGTAAACAGGCACAACGCAATCACATCTGAAAAACAAACTCCGGATGAACGAAGAAGAAGAAGAATCGTCAACATCCATTTTGAAAAACAAAGCATAAAAACTCTGAAAAACGCTTGCAAATGGCGCCCACATTATCAAGTTTTCAGCAACACCGGACGTAAACAATGGGAAGCCTTGGAAAGTCTTGTGATCGCGTGTTTTCAACGCTTAGTTGTCACGGATGCTTTCGAGCGTTCTGCCCATTCGGTAGTAAAGACGTTTTCAGCTGCTGTGCCCTGTAAAGGGTTAATACTTCATAGAAAATTAATACAACAAGCAACACGTTTGCATAGGACATATCATGTGACCAGTTTATATTTAGTTTTACTGTTATTCTTTGAAAGACACATTATGATTATTCAGTTAATAATTGTCTGTACTGGAGGACTGAACGTAAAATTTGCACAGGAATCACAAACAGCCAAAAACTGCTGGAGTTGACTGCTACATCCTGTAAAGGATAAGTTTTAACAGGTGGATTCTTTCTTACCTGAAACTATCTGGTAGAAATGTCATTAACAACCATTCATGGAGAGATATTCATTTTCACATATACCCGTGGTAGTTCTTCGGAGATCTGTAAACAGTGCATATAGAAGTGAATTTCATGTTTATTATTAAATTTTTACCAGAACTTAGTTAGACTGCTTTTGCATGTACATCCTTTAGAAACTGAGTTGCCTGGATGTATCACTGCATGTACTTCATTGGGATTAAAGGTTTGGTTTTGTAATAAACCACAGCCCTGCTGTTAGTGTATGGTTGTAGATAACCATTCCTGTTAACTTCCTCGTGGTGTTCTTTAAAACTGTAGTAGTTAGCAGAGAATGTATGCATGTATTCACCTGTATTGCAGAATTCTGAGAAGTTTCTATTGAAATAAATTCTTATTGTTTCCTCACAGGCATCTTTTGTTAGTTTACATGGCAAAACTGGAAGAAGAGTGGTAAGTACACATTATATTTGTAGTTGATGGTGAGATTGTTGTTTCAACTTTTTCTGTATGTAATAGTATTGCAAAGTTTTTATTGTTTTAGAAGAATGTTGACAATTTCTTGGACAGCCAAAATGTTTTTCTAAGCTTTTTGAAAGCGGCTAAGGCACAGAGACAATTTATCACAAGCACCAGATAGAGGGAATCATTATTTTTTGTCTACATTATGAGAGAATTAGAAAATACTGTGACAACTGGAAAGGTTTGTGGAAAAAGTTAGAGGAAAAGAAAATATCTTGACAGTCTTATGTCATCGCATATAAGGCTGTAATCTTTCGAATTGATACATGCTGTTGGAGGTAGCAAGATATTGATTGATTGCCCACTTTCAAGAAGGTGCCTGCAGAAGTTGGATGTGTCTGCCTAAAAGCGCAAGTATAGCATCTCTGCTATAAACAGGCACAACGCAATTACGTCTGAAAAAACACTTCAGATGAACAAAGAAGAAGAAGGTGCATATTTTTGTTACTGTCTGAAAGCTATCAGTTTTGTGATAATGTTTTGTTTTGTGTTCAGTGTTTACTACTGTATGCCAGTGAATTGTAGATTGTCAGTCAGAATGGAAAGAAACAGATCTATGGTTTCTTCGTCTTGGTGGCCAAGACAATGAATATTCAATTCCTGCAGGAGGCAAATTCAACAAATGCCGATTACCCACATCAGAACAGGACAGTTGTCAATTTTCAACATCTTATAAGACAAGAGGATCTAGAGATTCTTACAACAATCCAGAAGAGCAAATGAATTAGAGGTTGACTGAAGGAGAAAAAGCATGGAAGGCTCACAGAGTAGCACAGAAAACAATCAGTGGTCAGACTTCGACAAGAGTACAAAATACATGTTTGTGATGAAACATGATCACCAGACGGCAACGCTTGGCATGATGGTGATGGTTATTCAGCTTCTGTTGTAACAAATAAAATATGTATTGACTGCAGCATCCAGCACGTCCGACTTCCATCTGGCATGTGTTAACTGGGTTAGTTTTAAAAAGACATTCCACTGCCTCAAATTGGTGATTCCATCTTCGCCTATCGCCACTATTACAGAACAAACATGTCAGTTGATACAAAGGGACTCTAAGACAGGAAGCCACAAGTGGTGATTTGTGTTTTTTACTATGTGTGTGTGTGATGACGTTGCAAAATTGTGTGTATTTATTATCTTTTTGTCTCTATATACAGACAGTACACTTTAAAAACTAGACTAGAGAAAGTAGTTAAAGGCAGTTGAGCAACTCATAGGCATCACTTTTTTTTTATTCGCATATCCTTTACAGGACATCGCTGTCAACATCAGCATCTTTCAGCTGATTGTTGATTTCTTGTCAAGATTACGCTCAGTAGTTTGCCATTGCTTTCTGAGCGACCGGCTCACATACCTCGTAAGTTACCGACACGGAGAGAACCGCTACCAATTCTCACGCACGTTACGAGAGTATACAGGATTACGGAGAAAGTCGTGTAATCCCTAGACCAGAGAGACCGGCATAGGCATCACCACAAGCAAGAAAATGTAAAGAAAGAGATGAACAGTAGTCCAACAATGTCCCATCTGTTTAAGTCATGTTGGAGCTCCATTGCAGCACGTGCCCAAGGAAAGCCAACTCCATTGCAGCCAGCCTTTATTTGAAGACATACCTCAACTGACTGATTGAGAATTAGCCATGATGCGCAATAATTTTGCATGAAAACTAAATATATACAAGTGTATTTGCCCACCAGAGGTTGGATTCTATTTTCTGACCAGAATGGGATCGACCCAGCCTCATAAATGTGGGGTTTTTCCCATTTTTGAGAATTGTCAAAGAAGGTAAGGTGACAGGGATGGGAACCAGCTCACCTCACATGTCATGACCTTGAGTATGTGAAGGCTTAACACACCAACAGCAGAATCAGCTGTGGGACTACCTTTACCTGTTTATTTCCCATATTATTGTCTTTGTTGTAGAGCAGTTACACAATTTTATTAGTTAATTTCTATTGTTTTGGTAACAGGCCTGGGCGCTGGGATCTCTTGCGCTGACAGGGGGAGCTGTGGTGGCTACTGCATTAGCCCAGCCTACATTTGCAAGCGACCTTGTACTTCATCCACCTAAGTATCCATGGAGCCACAACGGACTTCTGCAGACCTTTGATCATGCTAGGTGAGTTCAGTAGGCTGTTCAGAACTATGTATGAACTTTAATACGCAAACTATTTGATCTCTATTATGAATAAAAAAAATAATGTGTGTGGGTGGTGGATGACAGAGTAGCGGTGGTAGTTGGTGTCCGAGATCCTGTGAGTTTGTATGGTTTCATTTAGCCTGTTTCGGTAGGTCAGCATGGCCGAATGGATAAGAATGTGTGTTCTTAAACATTCGTTGTGCTGATGCTGAGGTAAGGCAGTCAACCCCTACACTGGACAGTTGGAATAAAATGTTGACCTATCGTCCTTGACTTGGGGACATTAATTACAAGTACCTTTGAAGTCAGAGTGAGTTCACCTGATGGCAAGGGACACTGTTAAAAAGGTAAAAGATCTTGGTAAAAAGGTATATAAATATAGATATATAAGATAATAGGTAAAAAGGCTTGCGAACGTGGTTCGTGAGTCGGGTACCAGCGACCGATTTGTGCAGCAGACCGTGACGTGTTGTGTTATAATGTGCTGGTATGGGAGCCGGTCGTTCAGAAAACAATGGCAAACTACTGAATGTAACACTTGCCTAGTACATCAACAGCAGCTGGAAAATGCTAGTGTTGACTGCAACGTCCCATAAGGGATACGCCAAAAAAAAAAAAAATCCACTCACAAAATTCAGTCCAGCACTACTTGAAGTAGTGTGTATAGACCAGTGGTTCTCAACCATGTTTTATGTGGATGTCTAGACTTGTTTTAGTATATGCTATTAAATTTACCTTCCATTTTTATGTATACTGTGTACGGGTGGGGAGATTTTTAGATAGGAAATCTGAAAGGGGGGGGGGGGGGGGGGGGGTGACGTTCTGAAAAAATGGTGAAGGGGGGCATGGGCCAAAAAAGGTTGAGAACCACTGGTATAGACCATGCTTGCAAGGCAAGCAAGCCCCCACAAAAATTGTTTGATCTGTATCTTACAGAAACAGTCATTTACCTGGCGGGGGAGGGGGATATTGAGCCTGAGAAATTAAGGCTGCTGGCTGTTGCAGTCGCCGCGAACTGTGCAGAAACAGTGTAGTAAAATTAGTCTTGAACTACCAACAAAAATTGTTTCTTCTTCTTCTTCGTTCATCCGGAGTTTTTTTTCCGGACGTGATTGCGCTGTGCCTGTCCACAGCAGAGCTGCGTTCTTGCGCCGTTAGGCCGACACATCCGACTTCTGCGGGCATTTGTTGACCGGGTTAACCTTCCCAGGGAACAAAAATTGTTTGATCTGTATCTTACATAAACTGTCATTTACTGCTAATATAATACCTGGCGGGGGAGGGGGGATATTGAGCCTGAGAAATTAAGGCTGCTGGCTGTTGCAGTCGCCGCGAACTGTGCAGAAACAGTGTAGTAAAATTAGTCTTGAACTACCAACAAAAGTTGAAAGAGAAGTGATGAAACTGTAGTCAGATCATTCTTGTGTTGTCGCGCAGGAAACAAGGAGACACATGCTCCTCTACTGCACAATTGTTCTACTCTTTGCGGAAACCAATACAGCAGTCACTGATCTTGACCCTGATTCTGGGAACAAACAAGAGCCATTGCCATGAAAACTGTTGGTTATGGACTGCTGCTCATTGTGTAGAAATAATCAAAAGTCAAAGAATTATATATTGCATCCTTACAGACTCTTAACGCCGCAGCCTATGATGAATGGAAGGATGAATATATGTATGGAAGTCTAGCTCAGCAGCCAAGTGCAAAACTTGACAAGATTTAATTTTTTGGGTGAGCCCAAGATCAGAGCATCATGTGTCAACTCTACATTTATGGAAGCTAACTTGGATGATAGTTACTACTCATGTGCTGCCCCTGCCTCCCCTTTAGAGCTTAACACCATACATGTGGTTGTTCCGGACGGGTCAGTTAGGTTGCATTAGCCGTAGATAGAGCAGATAGACACCAGAATGTTCTATGAAATTACCCTGGTAAGCTAACAAAGGCTAGGAAGAAGTCAGATGTGAAATATCACAGCCCGCTGTGACCAAACACAGGCAGGCACAACACATTTATAGCCAACACAATTAATAAATATTGACTAAAACATTAAAGATACTCTTTGCCAGAGAATTTATCATGTATGATTGTTCTTTAATGGACATGATGATGTCATGGCAAACCCAGGAATGCTAACCTGGGGTCTACAAATGCCGTGAAGAAATCAGACATGTAGGCTGAAAGACACACCTTGCTCTAAGTAGGCACAATACAGTTCCATCTAAAACAAAACAAACATTGAGACAAATGAAGTATCAATATTCAAATATTTTAGTAGAAATGTTGAAAGTGGTGAAAATGTGTACAACTGTCTGCGTGTTTTTACAGTGTACGCAGAGGTTACCAGGTGTACAAGCAAGTGTGTGCTGCCTGTCACAGTATGAAATTTTTGTGCTACAGAAACTTAGTCAATGTTATCATGTCAGAGGAGGAGGCTAAAGCTGAAGCCGAAGAGGTGAGGCTTGTTACATTCAGTGTCTTTTCTATAACTGCTTGAGTGTGAGCAGTGGAGTCTTCAGGCTCTACTTCATTTTTAAAATCACTTTTGAAAGTGGATTTTGTGGAGGTTCTCTCTCTCTCTCTCTCTCTCTCTCTCTCTCTCTCTCTCTCTCTCTCTCTCTCTCTCTCTCTCTCTCTCTCTCTCTCTCTCTCTCTCTCTCTCTCTCTCTCTCTCTCTCTCCCCCCCCCACATTCCACATGTGTGTGTTTTTACATTTGTTCAAACTGCATGAGTAAGGAACATTGTATCTGTATTCTAATTCAATATGATCATTATGTAATGTTGCAACAATGATTTCATTTACATTTACGATTGTAAGATTGTGAAATGTTAGCTGAAACAAACAGCAGAATGTAAAGCGGTCTCTCTCAACTTTACCCAATTCTGAACCATTTTCAGTTTGTATATTGTTCATCCTGTATGTTAAGATGTAATTTATATCTATAATATTAGTAGTAAGGCCATAATGGTTAGTGTGCTGGTTTACCAAGGCAGTGGTCCTGGTTTTGACTTCAGTATCAAATTGTTTCTGTCAGACAGAGAGCATCTCTTGTTTCAAAATAATAAACCTTTTTGATGCACGGGGCCCACCGGCAAAGTTCACAGAATTTTCCTTTGGCAAAAATGATTTACGATGTGACTAACATGAAGCAGATTTTAATCCGTATGTATACTCAAGACCGCCATACAAAGGTATGTGTGCCGGTCATTCAGAAAGCTATTGAAAGTAAACTTCCATGAAATCACAGCCAGTCAAGACTGTGATGTTCTGTGCAGGATATGCAACTATCTTTCTTTCAAGTACTTACTATAACAGGAGGCACAAAACAACAAAGAAACAGACCTTACAGTATGAGAATAGTCCAACACAGGGATTGGCAAACTTTTCGTCAGGGCCGCATTGACAAATGTAAAGCTATTGGTGGGCCGCATATATATATATATATATATATATATATAGTACTTTGCAGTGTATGGCAGAGGGAGTCTTTAATATATATATATATATATATATATATATATATATATATATATATATATATATATATATATATATATATATATATATATATATATATATATATATATATTTTTTTACAGCAACCTATCACAATAAGTAATTATTAATTATTTATAGGTTATTAAGCAGTATAAATAACTAATTATTGCATTTTTATTTTACTTATACACTTATACTTTATATTTGACAATATGGACAAAAACTTTTACTAATTTGTTAACACGATTTTACAACTTGCTATTATAACAAATATTCTTTATTATCTATTAATGGCTTTAATTTAGACACGCAGCGACTACATTGTCACTACAGTTGTTGATTTCTAATTTTTGACAATATTCTTGAAATCTGGAGCAAGTTTACTTGTTGAAATTTGCATGACAGCATGCAAGTTGCAGTCCGACAATAAAGACATATTCTTAGATTTGTTGATTTTCAAGCAAGAGAATGCTTGTTCGCAAATGTATGTTGATCCAAATAATGATAAAAGTTTAGCTGCAAAGTTTTTCAAGTTGGGAAATGATTCTTGTGATAAAGATCCATAGAAATCCAGCAAACCATCTGTCTTGAATTTCTCTTTCAGGTCATGATCTGCTAGTAAGTCAAGCAGCTCCAACTGTATGTCCTCTGTGGCTGTATCAGCTTCTGCACTAAAAGATGAACTGAGAATATTGAACTATGGCTCTAATTTTGTGAAATCTTTGAATCGCCATCCAAATTCTTCAATCAATGCATCTAATTGGGCTTTGTATTTTTCAGTCATTTCACCAGAAATGGTTTCTTGTTTCAGCAAAGGAAAGTGACAAAATCATTTTTCACTTGCTTGTCTGGAAAACAGTGAGATTTTTGCCTGAAATGATTTTACATATACATGCAATTCATGTGCAAACACACCATTGCCCTGAAGTTTGACATTCAGTTCATTTAACTTTTCCATAATTTCAATGGCAAACATAAAGTCTAGCTGCCACTCTTTATTGACAATGTTAGTATTAAAGTCACATGCAATGCCCTTCATCTCTAGATACATCACTATTTCTTCTCTGAATTCCCACACTCGCCTCAACACCTTGCCAAGACTCAGCCATCGAACATTGGTGTGGTTCAGGACATCGGAATGTTCAGATTCCAAATCGTCAAATTATGACTTGAACTGTCTGTGATTAAGTCCTCTTGATCTGATGAGGTTGATGACACTGACAACTGGGTCAATAACATGCTTGATATTCAAAACAGTTTTACACAGACTTTCTTGATGGCTCACACAGTGAAGTGGTAATAATGTGTGGTCTGAATATTCTGTCTTAATCTTATCACTTATCAACTTTACCAGACCTACATTTTTTCCAGTCAAAGCACGAGCTCCGTCAGTTGTAACACTTGCCATCTTGTTCCAAACCAACCCAGTTCGTTCAATACAGTTAGTAACGACATTGAATATATCATAGCCTGTGGTTGTGTCTTTGAGTGACTCAACACTCAGTAACTCTTCAGTGAGTTTGAAAGAAGTGTTTATTCCACGTATAAATATCAATAATTCGGCAGTATCATGTACATCGGTACTCTCGTCCAATACAAGAGAGTACCACAAAAATTGTTTAATTGCATCTTGAAGTTTATGCATCAAATTGTCACTGATCTTGTCAACACGTCTGACCACAGTTCTCCTTGATAAAGTAATGTTGTCAAATCTGTTTTTCTTTTTTTTTTTTTTTGTTCTGGACACATAATGTTTGCTGCATCTAGCAAACATTCCTTGATGAACTCGCCATCAGAAAATGGCTTGTTCTGTTTTACAATTCTGTGTGACAGCACAAGACTAGCTTTAGTTTGAGCATCTTGAATTGAAGACTGTTTAGTGAAAACAGTTTGCTGTTTCTCCAAATTTTTTTACCAACTCAAGGCATTTTCTTTCCTTCTCTTTGGTCGTTAAATTGTATCCGAAATCAGAATGTTTTGTTTGATAATGTCTTTTTAAATTTTACTCCTTGAAGACAGCCACTGACTCACGACACAACAAGCAAATTGATTTGCTACCAACTTTTATAAAACAGTACTTAGTTGTCCATTTATCATTAAAAACATGGCATTCATCTTCAATCTTACGTTTGTTATTGACACTCATTATAACGGTTCATGAAATTCTGTAAAATTCAACGAAATAACTTAAAAACGAATAAAAAAAATTTATTTCTAAATGCCCTCGCGGGCCACATAAAATCACTTGGCGGGCCGCATGCGGCCCACGGGCCGTAGTTTGCCCACCCCTGGTCCAACAGATTCTCCAAAATGACACAAGAGAAGACTGAACACATGGGTAAAGGGAACAGTGGACCAAGCTGTTCATTGACATGCCCCAACCAACCAAAAGCCAGTGACAATATCAGTGACCTAAGCAGATACCCCCAAAAAAGTTTTATTGTCCAGTTTTGAATGGGGCATGTAAGAGTAATCTGTCATGTTAAGCTGATCAATCCCCAGTACGCATCCATGTACAGACATTTTTCTCACCCTTATCGAATAACTGACCACGTTTCCTCCACAGTGTACTTTCAAAAGCCCCTATAGCAGTCTTCAACAGTTACTAACTCTGGAACATTTACTGAGAACCTGCACTTTTTATAAAAATTGCATTGGGCTGCTGAAAGTAGACATCTCAGCAGATTTGTGATACACAGAAGCAGTAGCTGCATGATGTAAGTGTACTCACTGAAGTAACCGGTGGTTCAACTGCCCTGAGCAAAACAGCTGTGAACACTGCACAAGTTTACACCAGAAAGGATTTAAAGCAATTCTATTGTTTGACACGTGTGTTGTGTGTGTTGAATAGAACAGCAGTCCAAGCTAAGCTGCCAGCACTAGGATTTCTGAACCACATTTTGTGTGTAACTGGCTGTAAGTTGTTATAAGTGAATTGTACAATAATATTATTATTATTCACAGGCACAGATTGAAGATGGTCCTGATGAAGAAGGAAACATGTTTCAGCGACCTGGCAAACTGTCGGACCGCTTTCCTAATCCCTACAAAAATGAGGAGCATGCTCGCTCTGCCAACAATGGAGCTATGCCCCCTGACCTCAGCTACATTGTGCCTGCCAGGCATGGAGGGGCGGTAAGCCTGCAAGTTTAATGCTGACATCACACTATTTTTCTGCTGTCAGCTATCATTCAGAGTTCTGAATATTTGTAGTGTTTTTCTTGCTAAATTAACAAATTGTGAAAACTACATAAAACAGTTGAGTTCGTCACGAGAACTTGCCTGTCGGTGTAATCATCAAGGATGCAATCACCACACTATATTTGATAAGATTGTCACTATTGGTGTCTACCGAACTAAATATTTTGTAGTTATCACTATCATTCTCTACAGAACTAAATATTTTGTACAGTTATCACTATCATTCTCTACAGAACTATATATTTTGTACAGTTATCACTATCATTCTCTACAGAACTATATATTTTGTTCGCCAACTCAGAGGCGGACATGCAACATAATGTTTCAGCTTTCTCACATGCCTGTGCCAACTTTGGGCTCAATATCAACTTGGAGAAGACTGTAGTTATGTACCAGCCAGCTCCAGGGAATAATCACACTGTGCCGAATATCAAAGTGAATGATCATAGACTAAGTGTTGTGGACAAATTCACCTATCTTGGCAGCACCGTGTCACAAGCTGCCACAATCGATGACGAAGTGAATGCAAGAATCTCCAAGGCCAGTGCAGCCTTTGGCAGACTGTACAAGAATGTATGGGACAGAACTGGAATAAGCCTGCAAACAAAGCTAAAAGTCTACAAAGCAGTTGTATTATCCACACTGCTATATGCTTGTGAAACCTGGACTGTTTATCAGCGACACGCTAGGAAATTAAACCACTTCCACACAGTCTGCCTAAGGAAGCTCCTGAAGATTAAATGGCAAGACAAGATTCCAGACACTGAAGTCCTAGAAAGAGCATCCATGCCCAGTATCCACACTATACTGATGAAGAATCAGATTCGCTGGGCTGGTCACTTGACTCGCATGCCAGATCACAGACTCCCTAAACGAATTTTCTACAGCAAACTGCGTTGTGGTAAACGCTCCCAAGGTGGCCAGAGGAAACGTTTTAAATGTGACGAAACGCGATTATCTGTCTTGGGTCGTCAGGATTCCGCACTATTTTGGCGCGTCATCGGGGACTTTCCCAGCTAAGAATAGACTGAGGGAAGCCGATGAAGGACTTACGATCTAGAATCTTCTCGAAACACCGGGATTCGAGTAACCCGTGATGCTGGGTATCGCTCTAAATTCTCGTGCAGAGAGATCTAGAAACTCTAGGCGGGGAATGACGGTTTTCCCGAGAAAGTATCTTTTCTCGAGAAGCACTCGCTTCTAGTGCGCATTGAGTTGGCACGAAGCGGGAATGTGGCTAAATCAGTCATTCACTTACTGTCGTTGCCACAGAATAGACGCAGGCCGAATGTGAGCCGTTTTGTGTGCGTCTCCCCTCAACCATTATTCGGCTGACTGTAAGATCAAGGAAGATGAGAAGCCCTTGAACAGTTCGGAGCTGTCTGGAGATCTGGTTGTCCAATACAGGTAGATAATTGTTTAAATCATTTAACTTTGTACGTGTGTTCCACACGCCATTGTTCTAACCTCATTACCTATGCGGATGTCCTTGCATACTAATTAGCAAACCGATCGATAACGCAGTTGATGGCGAATCGTGTTTGTTTACCGTGTGCTCGCGAAACAGCTGTTAGAAACGCCGTATTGTGATGTAGGCGATTTGGGTTCCAAATATGTGTACCATATTTTGACAATCGTTACATCTATTAGGTTGCTGTGTTAGAATAAAACCTAGTTACTTGTGCCGGATGGAAACCTAGATTAGTTCAGGCAGTTGCTGAAGCCCGAAGAACGGTTAGAAAACCAGGTAAGTTGGTAGGTGGATTTTCAGACAAAATTGTGCTTAGTTACTAAGTAAAGGAAGAACTTAGTTCTGTGCCACCAGGAATGATGTAACTATGGTGTAATAACTTAATAGTGAATTCATTGTGTGGAACAGCGGATTTCTGTGTCAAGGTAAGGTGCTTTGGTGCTATATATATATATATATATATGATGGGACATGGTGTGCCTCTATATTAGATCATGGCATGTGATACTTCCTGGAGTAAGTCCGAACGCCGAATAGGTCGTCGTGAGATAACACTGCGTGCCGTCGCGTTATAAATGTGCGTTCTGAAATCTTGTCTCAGCTATCCTGTCTCTTTCGTACTGGCGCTAGTGCGAGTGAATGCTCAGGTGCTGGAAGTATGGAAGGATGCTAGGAGGTTGTATGAGACTGGGGAAATATAGAATATGGGGGATGTGAAAGCAAGTTATGAAAGTATGTGTTGGTAGGCCAAGCCAACGATGAAGTTCCATCCATGCCAAGGCTAACCCACTTGGGGAGGACAGAACTGGAAGATTACCCTTGGAACATGTGGGGAACATGTATTCTCAAGAAGGCTTCTTGACTCTAAGGCAGAGTCTGATAAGAAGAGTTTGCTCGGGCGGGGGCAGGTGGTCCCACCAGCAAACAGGCTTGTGTACATAGTGGATGTGATCATGTCCTATTCCTATATCCCGAGGGATGGGATATTGATCCAGCTTATGTTTCTTAATATACAATGATGATGTTAGGACCGAGTCTAGGGACTCTTTACCTATGTTTAGTTCGATTAACTTAGAACTATAATAACAGCCTTGTATCACTACTGACGTTAGCGACGACTGGTAGATGATTAGGGAGAGGTGAGACCAAAGATCAGACTCGTCATTCTGATTTCTTGCTCTGTTTGACGGGCTGTTCTGTGAGGCCAGCTGACATTTGTGAACCCATGCTGTACTACTCTCCATATAGAGATAATGCTTTAGTTATATGCATAACTAAGTAGCATGACTGAGAGTTGAGTAGTTATTGGTAGGATGCATGTGGACTTATGTTTGGGCCAGTATACTCTCACCGGTCGCTCTTCCTTTTCAGGAGTTTGCCTGTTGAGGAACCAGTCAACTATAATGTTGTTGGCAGGAAACCACTTCGTGTGACAGAGCGAAGGGTTCAGTTCTTTACTTATCACGCCAGACTCAACCACATCAGGTACCCAATATTGATTCACCATGAGTGAAGGTTGCCTCAAGACATACAACCACCCTGAAGGTGCCCGTGTGAGAAGTGTTGGTTTGTGATTGTTCTGATAAATAGACGACACTCTGTTTTGCTATGAACAGTTCAGCATGTTGAGTAATCATGCTCAACGACAGGGAACACCGGTCCGTCTAGTGACGGGGGTTCTGCCTAAACGCAGAAGTAACTGATCTTCAGACACTTGAATGGTTCTTTGGACAGCTCTAGTGGCAGGTCTTGAGAAGAACTTCACCAGTTAGTGACTTGTGTCAAGGTAACCCGGTGGAAGGGACTATGGGATTATAGTCCAACCTGAATTGTGGCTGTGAAATAGATGTCTGATTCTATTAATGTACTGTTGCAGTATCAAGATTATCAACTGTGTTATCCAAGAACTCAGTAACATTTTAGTAGCCATATCTGATTCTACCAGCAGTGTGACTGTAGGAGACCATTGAATTGGTCCGTGACACTTTTCCATTCATGTTCCGGTGCTGTGATAAGGGGACCATTAAATTGGTCAATACCATAGCGGTTCTGCAGTAAGACTGTGTGATGAGTGACAGACCATTAGCTTGGTCAGTGATTCGTTAAGTTCTTCGAAGTAACGACTACTTGGAGTCAAGTCCAGGTGGATTGTCTCCCTACTGGTATTGTGCGAGGACTGTATTAACAGTGACTCCGTGGGAGTGATAGAGATGCAGTTGGTCCAGTGAAGTGTGGTTCAGCAGTGACTCTAGTGTTGGGGATCCACGCTCGGGAGACAGAGTGGTCTCCAAGGTTCTAGTCATCTCACTGGAAGGAAGCCGGGTGAGTGGCGGACCGACTGGACGGGACATCTGCATCCAATCTACTTCTCAACTCGATGAAGATACCTACATCTCTGAGTCTATCTCTACTCTATCTTCTATTTGTGTAAATAGATTCTTCTATCAGGATGTTCATTTCAGTTCTATATTCTCAAGGGTAGAATAAACTTTATGTAAGTTGACTTGCTCTTTGTATAATGATTGAGTGTGGTCTCGGACGATGCCTCAGTGTTCATTGTTCCACAGGTGTAGGTAGTTAGTGGGGGTCTAGAATCTGGAGGGGCTTGTAGACGTAATTAACTAATATGAGATCAACCACAGAGGAAAAAGGTGTATCTGCTCATCCAACCCCTGGGGCTAGAATACACGGGAGTGCCAGAGACACCTAGGGTGTGGTTCACTCTCGCTACCCAAGGTGAACTCGTCACATTAAAGACACTCTGAAAATTTCACTGAATGCTTTTGGAATTCATCATGACACCTGGGAGGCTGCAGCCAGAGACCGAAATTCGTGGCGTGCATCATTGCACAAAGGTGCAGTCATATGTGAGGCAACCAGGACTGCAAGAGCTGTGAAGAAAAGGCAGGACAGAAAAACCACTGCAGGAAATCCTCCTCCAGAGACGTCAAGCATTCTTTGCCCACATTGTCAAAGAACATTTCGAGCCAAAATAGGCCTTATCAGCCATCTTAGAACCCACGGCTCCACACCTTCAACCCCACTGGATGAAATGAATGGTCATCATCATTCTTGATGGACAAACAACATATATTTTGTACAGTTGTCACTATCATTCTCTACAGAACTATATATTTTGTACAGTTGTCACTATCATTCTCTACAGAACTATATATTTTGTACAGTTGTCACTATCATTCTCTACAGAACTATATATTTTGTACAGTTGTCACTATCATTCTCTACAGAACTATATAGTTTGTACTGTTGTCACTATCATTCTCTACAGAACTATATATTTTGTACAGTTGTCACTACCATTCTCTACAGAACTATATATTTTGTACAGCTGTCACTATTATTCTCTACTGGCACCTTGCCGTCTTGACAGACGATAGTTTGTTACATTGTGGTTTACAAAAGGCATAATAACTACAACCCATGGCAGTAGAAGACCAGGGATGGAGTTATACCTCTCCATAACAGAAAGCTTGGGCTGAATTGTAGAGAGCATGTGTTGCCTATGCAGCATAATCCCTCTCTCGGCCTGCCTAGTTTACTCCAGAGGAATGGTAACACCAATACATCTGGAACAAGACAAGCTGCAGAAGCTGCTGGATCAGAAAAGCATTGCTCTGTCTGCCTGTCATAGCTTTGATCCAAGACCAGTTGCCAACCAAGGCTTAGGGTCTGGTCTGCTGTGCTACAGCATTTAGTCTTTAGGTTGCATTTCCTCGCACCGGGATAAGGCTTGTACCCTCCCAATAGCGCACCTCTGCCCGAAGCCGTTGGCACAATGTGGGATGTCAGGTTTGGCAAGTGCCGCTTAAAATTCGGCACTGACAGAAAGCAGGTAGTACTGTCTACTGCCATATAGTAGCTTAGTCAAATCTGACTATGACCTGACACTCATTCTCTACAGAACTATGTATTTTCTACAGTTGTCCTGTTGTTCTCCACAGGACTATATTTTCTACAACTGTCACTCCTATTCTCTACATGACAATATATTTTATACAACTGTCACTGTTGTTGTGCACAGATAATATTTTCTACAACTGTCACTATTGTTCTCCACGACTATATGTTTTCTGCAACTGTCACTATTCTCTACATGACTATAATGTTTTCTACAACTGTCACTGTTGTTCTCTACATGACTATATATTTTCTACAGCTATCACTGTTGTTGTGCACAGAACTATATTTTCTACAACTGTCACTGTTGTTGTGCACAGAACAATATTTTCTACAACTGTCACTGTTGTTGTGCACAGAACTATATATTTTCTACAACTGTCACTATTGTTGTGCACAGAACTATATATTTTCTACAGCTGTCACTGTTGTTGTGCACAGAACTATATTTTCTACAACTGTCACTATTGTTCTCTACATGACTATATATTTAACTGTCTCTGTTGCTCTCTACAGGACTATATATTCTCACTGTTGACTGGATACACTGATGCCCCTGCTGGTGTCAAGCTGATGGATGGGCAGTACTTTAACCCATATTTCCCAGGATACGCTATTAGCATGGCCCAAGCCCTGTATAATGAGATCATTGAGTATGATGATGGTAAGTGAGAAATGACCTCCTGTGTGATTTTTTAAAAAATTGCTTGTTTGCAGATTGTTGTTATCAACCCCAGGTTGAATTTCCAGGAAATTTTATGTTCAGTAGGTTCGCATTGTTTTCTAAACAAGAAGTCATTTAAGTTCAACAGACCGATGTAGGAGATAGATCTGAGAATTACATTTAAACTGAATAACCAAATAATCTCCTGAAGTGTTTGTAATTATTAAGCGAATTATTTTCATGCTAATTATCCATCCATCCATCATGTGCCATGCCGGTAAGCGTGGGCAGTCATGTTCTGCCATCTCACTCGATCACCAGAGTCGTGGATCAGCTCCGAGTTTCTGTCTCGACCATGCCACAAGGCCAAGCCATCCAGGTACTTGCTTCTAGGTCTTCCCCTTGGTCTGTTCCCTTCGATCTTACCAGTTGTCACCAAGTTCTCCAATCCATTTCTTCTCATAACATGCCCAAAAAATTTTGACTGTCTACGTCTAATTTCTCTAATCAATTTACGATCTTCATTTGTTTCTTGAAGGACTTGTTCATTGGTCTTTCTGGCTGTCCATGGTATTCTTTGCATTTTCCTCAGAAACCACATCTCCACAGCCATCAGATGTTTTTCAGCCTGACTGCTCATTGTCCACGCTTCACATCCATATAAAAGTACAGGTTCTATATAGCATCTCAACACTCTTTTTCTCGTTTCAATTGACATCTTTTTATTGGTCAATATGTTTTTCATCTTGCTAAAGGCTACCTTTGCCATGGCGACTCTTGTTCTAATCTCTTCAAGGCATCTCCCATCAGATGTTATTACTGTTCGAGATTATGTCAACTTTTAAAATCGCATCTTAGTCAGAAATACCTGTCTTTAATATAAATGGAAAGATGGGTACGTTG
>JACEFZ010009499.1:0-2500 GCA_014155875.1 Cepaea nemoralis
ATCCTTCGTATGCCAAACCCAAAAACTCACTTTTTCTTACGCACAGACCGAGTGCCATATCCATATCTGGAATACTGGGACAGTTCTACGACGGGACGTTCCATCCCGAAGTACGTAATCGCAAGATCACCCCGGTGAAGGAAGATACTCAGCATCAAAATTTGGAAGGCCTTAGTTTATCTATTGCGTGAAAAAGTTTCACCTTTTTGGCAGGAGCACAGTTTGTAATCCAATCCGATAACTCTCCATTGTCTGTGATGCAATCTGGACATCCTACCAAAATAGAATTTACAGGTGGGTTTTGATTCCCCAAAAATTACACATTTACCATCCAGCTTTTAAAAAGGGGAGTTTAAAATACGATTGCAGACATTTTAAGTCGTCCTTCATCCATTCAAATACCTGAGTTAAGGAAGGAATCGACCATACACCACCAGAAACAGTGACACTGTAATTTGATAACCAAGTGCCTTTTTGTGGTGATTAAGACATATCTAAGTGCTTTACCATCGCCTGATATATAACTGTGTGAATAAAACAGTGCTATGAAAAGTGAAACAAACAACGAGAATTAACATGCGCTGACACACACAAAATTTAGATTATGGGAACTAAGCCAAGAGGACACGACCCAGCTTAGACCCCGAATCTAGAATATATTGAACCAACGTTGACCCCGATAACATTCCAGGGTTAGTATGAACCTACTAATGTGGTAGGCAACTATTTTAAATACACTATCCTTCGGGAGAGCTTTTAAGATTTTGGCGGAATGAACTATGTTAGAATATCTAAAAAGAAAATTTGCTCCATCTTAACACGCAGAGGGGGACGTCGCTTAGTGTAATTAGATTAGAATGTAACTGGATATATGTACATTATTATTTTATTTACAGTATCTAAAATTTCATTTTTTATTATTTATTCATGAAAATTTGTGAAAACCATATATAACTTTATTTTCTTATTTGCGTAGTTAGAAATCACCATCATTTAATTAATAATCCATTTATTAAAACATCCATTATAGAAATACAATTATTAGATCTTATATTAGTTAATTAACTTATAAACATAATCATTTATACATCCATTTAGCTAATATATCATTTCAAACTAACACAATCATTTAGGGATTAATATCATCTTTTGTCACAATAACATTTAAGGTAATTAACCCATTTTTCTTAAATGAAAGTAGTAGTAAATTATTTCCCTTGAGGGTAATTTAGGTCAGCACACCAAATTATGGAAGTTACATAACAGGATCGGTAACAAACCATCCTTATAACTATGTATAATTTTTGTATAGACATGACGCGTGCAAACAAAACGCACAGTCATTTGGCGTGATCACTGGTAAAACATATTTTAATGACGAGAGAATGATTGAGTGAAAGAATAGTATGAAAGGGTATGAAAGATGAATGAAAGAAGAGAAAATGCGAGGAGAGAATGCGAAACTTAGTAAACATTGAAAGAAAGAGAGCGAGAGAGAAAGACAGCGGAAATGTTTTTTTTTCACCGCTCGAAAAGTCTTATTTGACTTGTCTGTGTCATGTGTGTTTCCAATGTGTTGTCGAGGTTTTTATATGTGTTACAGCCACACTTTAACAGACTATATAGAGAACGTACTTCGAGCTTCAGAAAACGGGTTTGTGGTCACAAATAAAAATAATAAACGTTTGTATCCACAATAGACTGATTTGCGGCGCTCGAAGGAACACACACATTTAGTACACTAGCGCATACATATGGTATAGAGTTAAGTACACTTTAGTTTATTAGAAAACACGCAAACAAACAGGAAAACGAACACATAAAAGTTACAGACACCAATCAGTTCAAAGAACAATAACTCTAAATTCAGGGGACACAATAAATAATCAGAAACCTAAATGTAACAGTGAATATAGCTTTTTCACATGCGGAAGCAAGAAGGTGAACAGTGGAGCTATGTGTAGAGTTTGGAGGGGATATTGATGGGAACATGAACACTTGGTGATCATGTGTTGTACTCATAATAGAGTCAACTAGTGTGTGGGTTGTCATTTTGGGCAATAGGAGGAACAGGTCAAGACGGAAGTCAATAGGTGGAAGTCAAAAGACATAGGGTCAAACGACAGAAACCAGGACATAAGTCATAAGACAACGGTTTCCGGTTCACTACCAATCCCTAAGATATCTATAGAGCCAACTATACTGAGACATGGGCTACTGAATTAGCCAAGTGAAAAAGATAGAACACTGTGAATGAAGGTAGAAGATATTGTTCTATCCCCAAACTAGAAAGTTCTATACTTATTGGAGATCTGACAAAATTGGGACAACCAATTTTTCTTTTGTGACCAGAAGTGTTACAAACATGAGAAAAAGGGAAGTAACACTTCGCGGAGAGGAGGGGACCCTGTCAGCATCCCCAATAAGGCCTTACAGGAGTAATGAGTTAACACTAGTCTAGTAGAGAGACACCAGACAGGGAAGACACCGAGTACTATTA
>JACEFZ010009499.1:5000-54977 GCA_014155875.1 Cepaea nemoralis
CTACCTTAGTTAGTTAGTCGCAGTTCCACCTTCACAGCAACGGGTCGTCCCCATTATGCTCCGTTCCTGTGCCTGTGAATATCACACAAAACGCTCCCCACTGCCCAATGTGAAAAGTGGAAAAGACAGGAGTCTCGACAAACAACAGCCCGCACAGATACACTGTGCATAATGCCGCCGCCAGAATGTCAACACACCAGTCCCCCACGAAACACCCAATTCATCTCTGATGGAATCGGCAGTCATTTTCCTATCTGGATGTTCCCTAGATGTTCACCTACACAGTCCACGAACATACAGTTCATCACCGACGGCAGTGGCAGTCAACCAGAAGCCCAGCAGCCACGCATTTCTGCATAAGGCAAAAACTGGTCAACTCTGGGACATAGCCACCTGCCATCGCTCCGAACATGCAGTCACGTTCCAAAAATAAAAACTTGGGCAGATTCAAAAGCACTTCACACGAAACTCACAGCTCACAGTGTCGCGCCACGCACTCATTCAGTAGCAGGGCGACGGAACCATCAAGCCTTCTTAGTCGCCTCTTACCACATGCGTGGTAGGCTACAGTGTTGCTATTCTTTGCTTCCCTTATGGGCCCCGGCAACACACGGGAGAAATACTACCTTATTAAGCCTTATTGTCAAGCACGCATGTGACGCGCGAGAACCACATGCGTTTCGCGTTAAGGTGACACCCGACTATGTAGGAAGGCTACACGCGGTGAAGTGATTATTGACACCCAGGCTGGTGTTATTTAACTGGGTGTGGTATAGGGGGACCCGGGGGGGGGGGGGGGGGTAAATCACAAATACTGAAGTATTGGAAAGATCAGGTTGTGTGACGGTTTATTCCACGCTCAGTCATCGTAGACTTAGATGGATAGGACATCTTAGGAGGATGGATGATGGTAGAATACCAAAGAACATCTTGTTTGGTGAATAACAGATGGGTAGGAGATCTCAGGTTCGGCCTCTACTACGATACAAAAATGTGTGTAAGCGGGACATGATTGATACAGACATTGATAATGTACAGTGGGAGCAAGTCTCCGCTGAACGTGTTGCATGGAGGGCAAAGATCAGAAATGGAATAAAGACAAAGTAGAAAATTATTTACGGATAAGTCACACACCGAGCGTATGGGACGAAAGATAGTGCATGATAGTGGAAATGACCACGTGTTCACATGCACCCACTGTGAACGGACATTTACAGCGCGAACTTGCCTTATCAGTCACATTCGCTACCGCCACGGGTTGTAGTTTTTCTGCCTTTTTTACGCACAATGTACTAAACTATCGTCTGTTAAGACGGCAAGGTGCCAGTGGAGATATATATATCTGTGTGTGTGTATGTGTATGTGTATGTGTGTGTGTATGTGTGTGTGTGTGTGTGTATGTGTGTGTGTGTGTGTGTGTGTGTTTGTGTGATTGTATTAATTACACCAGCCATGTCCCATCAAGATTGTGGTATCATTTTCCCAGAATCAAAATGACTGTTGCCTAAGCTATTCTCAAGCTCGTCAACATCTTAGAAATGGATAATTATAAACACATTTCTTCATATATATATGATACAATTTACCATACCAGTACAAAACATTTGCAATATAGAAAGCAACACTGTTACAATGTTAACAAATCAACAGTCTGGAGAACGTCGACGCTATAATCACATTTTTGTTTTATACACTGTTTTGCAATTCTAATTTCCGCCACTTATTGTTTATTGTGTGTGTGTGTGTGTGTGTGAGTGTGTGTGTGTGTGTGTGTGTGTGTGTGTGTGTGTGTGTGTGTGTGTGTGTGTGTGTCTTTTATGCCTGAGTATTGTCTGCGTAAATATTGGGTAAATATAGAAACATAATTGATTTGACGACTGTATGATGTAGCAAGATGACCTTTCAGGATTCTCAATATAAATATTAATCAAGTAATTAATATTAAGGATTGATGCCCAGATATAATTTCTTTTTTTTTTTTAAATCAATATCGTGAACTCATACGCTGATGTTGCTAATGAATATCCTGAAATAACACTCGGTTTGTTAATCATCAATATTATGAACTGAATCACGCATATTAAACATTAATATCAATAACTGATATGTGGAAGTTAATCATCAGTATCAATAACTGATACATGCATATTGATAATCAATATCAATAATTGATACGCGGATGGTAATAATCAATATATTGAATGATAATAGGCAACTATTAATTAATATCCCGAACTGGCTCGCGAAAAATAATAACCAATATCAACAACTGAATAAATGATCTCCATGATTTGTTCATTTGTGAAATTGGTCTCGACTCGTTTGATGACCCATCGTTTGGTGATGCGGTGTCGGGTGTCTTCCACCGTGAGAGCGTGACGAAGCTTCATGTCGGCTTTTTCATGTTGGGTGACGTTCGATAAATGGGCGGTTTCATGTCGGTTTTGTTGATGGAGACCACGACACCATTAATGATGTCTGATTTTCCGGCTTCCAATATTATTAGTCAATGCAGTGGCATCTCCGTGTTTCATATGCTGTTCTATCTTCTCGTTTGATGACCCATCGTTTGATAATGCGGTGTCGGGTGCCTTCCACTGTGACATAGTGTTATCCATCTAAGTCTACGAAGACTGACCATGGAATAAACCGTCACACGGCCTGATCTTTCCAATACTTCAGTATTTGTGATTTTGTCTTGCCACTTAATACCAAGAATTCTTCGCAGACACCGCATATGAAAGCTGTTTAAACGTTTCTCTTAGTGTGAGTAAGTTGTCCAGGTGTCACTGCCATAAAGAAGAGTACTAAGGACACAGGATTTATAGACACTGATCTTTGTTTTGGCAGTAAGCTTCCTGTTCTCCCAGACTTTTTCTTAACCTTTTCATTGTTGTTGCTGCCTTACCAATCCGGATGTTGATTTCCTGATCTAGGGATAATTTGCTGTTTACCACTGATCCTAGATATGTAAAATGGTCTACCATCTCTTGTTCGGAGTCGTCAATACAGATTGATAGTACCCCATGTGCACCTTGTGACATAATCCGTGTCTTCATTTTGCTAATTGTTAAACCAAATTAAGAACAAGCATCGGAGAATGCAGATAGTAGACATTATAATTCTTCCTCAGAGTGGGTGGTTGTCGTGTATCCGTTTAAAGTGTCGTCCCTGGAGTGAGAGGAATCAACACCCACATTATATTTTAACCCCTTAACATTATCCTGGAGAAACCCCTAGAATCCGTCTACAAAACTCCGTCAGTCTATGGACACCTCTTTCTCTCTCTCTCTCTCTCTCTCACTGCTGTATCATGCCCCCTCTCATTCTTCCCCAAAGCAACATACTCAACAACTCTAGCTTCTAAAAATTAATAACAATTAATTTATTAAAAGAAATGTGTAATGTATGTGAGAAGCGTATGCGAAGAATGTGTGACGTGTTCTATAATGTGTGTAGAATCGGACCCTCAGATCAATAGCACAGTCAGTTCATCCTTGCAAGGACACACCACAGCACATTAGGTCAGCACAAGACAACCTCACCCGGTGATGTATCTCTCCTGCCAGACACTGACTTTCTTCTGTAGCTACTTGGTAATCCATCGTCATGATCACCAGAAATAGCTATAGTCTATAAGTTACCACCGATCATGGTCCGTTTGCACACTGCACATTATAAGTTCCTATAGTTCCTAAAATGTACAAATCCCTGTACTGTGAAAATAAGTATCACTGTTGCTGGAAATAGACTTGATCCTATCTATTGTCTATAGTGTCAAAATTACAATGTTCCTTGTAATATTTTCCTGGAATCTACCACACCATGTGAATGTTACATTTAAAGTTCTCGTGTAGTTACTAATGTTCGTATGAGGTGTAGTGTCTCAACAACCATCACCCATCCTAGGTGAACCTTAACACACTGGAATCGTTAAATGGTTTCGCTCATATGAGCCCTGTTCCGGTGGACCCTCCTGATCATGGGCCCGGCCCAAACACCATTGAACAACTTTCTTCTTTGACGTTATTCATTTACCGTAAGAAAAACATTTACTGTTCAACTGGTGTTCCTCCCAATCGTAGTAAACTTTCTTCAAAACCCGTGTAGAGCTTCCTCGTAACTGGCAGGGAACCTGTTAGAGAAATAATACACCGGGTGAAAGCACCAGTCACTGATCCTACCAGCTGAGTGTAGGCTTACAGCCCTGCTCAGATATTTATCAGTGAACTATACTCTGTCATAGAGCAGATGAGCTTATCACCTAGGTCCGAATCAGGTTATGACAAGGAAAGACCAATAAACAGAATGCAGAACCCCAGTGGGCACCCCACTGAAAGATCCCACTATTGGATACTTCTCCCATCTCCCAACCCATTCTTAAATCTCTCCAAATATCACGCCACTTCACTATTCTCACTAGCAGAGCTAATTCTCACTTCACTACTCTATTCTCAACTAACAGAGCTAATCATCACTTCCCTACTCTATTCTCAACTAGCAGAGCTAATTCTCACTTCACTACTCTATTCTCAACTAGCAGAGCTAATCATCACTTCACTACTCTAGCTAGTTTTAACAAGGCTACTGCCTATATTAATTAGGCCTAAATACACTATCTGTAATACCTTATGCAACACCGCATCACTCCTGGATTGGATAGCATCTACAACTTGCCATAAAGACATATGTTATTTAATGTTAATTAAATCTAACACAGTAGATGCTCTCCGAATTTCTAACAGCGGTACAGAAACACGTCAGCTCTAGTCAACTTTCTAGTCTACACTGACTGTAAACAAGTCAGGTTTTTGTCAAAGAGCCTGGAGTGTTCTAGTGAAGTTCTTTGAAGTCAATACATCAGATGTTCCAGGGGCAGACTATCCATTTCAGAAATCTTCTCTCCCCTTTGTTTAATCAATGCAAAAGTTTTCCTCCTTTTTATGACAACCAACACAGCTAGCGTGTTTCCTGCATTCTTCCGATCGGCACATCAACCTGCCTACAAATTTCCGTCTTGTGGGGAACTTTCAAAGACGGCTATTCTGCTTTGATCCGACTTGTTTTTCTGTACTGGTTAAAAAACAATTTTGGCCTTGAAAACATGCTGTCTCCGTTAGTTTTTTCATCTTATCGCCAATTTACAGTGGGTTCGTGACAGTGGTAACTGCAGCATCATCTGCAAAAAGCAACTCTCTGATCAGTACCCTCCTACTTTTGGTCTTGGCCTTAAATCTCTGAGCATTGTAGAGGCCGCCATCTGAGCGTGAGTGAATGTGTATACCACCATCCTGATCACGAAAGGCATATTTCAGTAGAAGTGAAAAGCATATTCCAAAGAGAATGGGAGCTAGTACACAACCTTGCTTAACTCCACTCTTGATTTCAAACTCTTCAGAAGTTGCACCATAAAACTTGATTATACCCTTCATACCTGTGTGGAAGGATTTCACAATGGACAAAAGAGTTGGTGGGCAGCCAATCTACTTTAGTGCCTTGAACAGAACCTCACGACTAACCAAATCAAATGCCTTTGTGAGGTCGATGAAGGCAATAAACAGTGGTTGATTCTGTTCCCGGCATTTTTCTTGCATTTGTCGTAATGAGACTATCATATCAATGGTAGACCGGTTCTTTCGAAAGCCACACTGTGATTCGAGGTAGACTTTATCTCATAGGACTTGAAGTCTGCGCAGAACAATTCCGGCAAATACTTTTCCACCAATACACAGAAGTGAGATAGTTGTTGCAGTCGCTCCGATCGCTCTTGTTCTTGTACAGTGTTATGATGCTTGAATCTTTGAAATCCTGTGGGACTTGTCCTTCTCCCCAGCATAGCTCTATTAGCTGGTGGATCTGTAGAGTGAGTGTGTCTTGTCCACTGCTGATAACCTCTATTGGAATCCCATCCTTATCTGGAGCCTTGCCAGATGCAAGTTCATTTATAGCACACTTAACTTCTGTTATGGTGGGAAGTGTGTCCAGGTGGTCAAGAGTTGGTAGAGTCTCTATGGCGTTGAGGGTATCAGCCACTAGTTTGGTCTCACTTGAGTAAAGCTCCAAATTGTGCTCTACCCATCTGTCCATCTGCTGTTTCTTATCAGTTATGATTTCTCCAGTCAAGTTTTCAATGGTGCACTTCTTTTGATCATTGGACCACGGGCTTTCTTTATTCCTTCATACATTCTTCTGATGTTTCCCTTATCACTTGCGATTTAATGGACTCACATAAATTGATCCATTAATCATTTGCACACTGCCTGGCAGCCTCTTGCACATCCTTCCTAGCTTGCTTTAGCTCACTCAGAGTGTTATGTGTTAGTCTTGCCTTGTTTCTTAAGAGAGGTATTTTCTTCTTATCAATCACGGGCTGCAGAGTCTGGCTTTTTGCGCAAACCAGTCCTGCCTCTTATGATCCACAGTGCCGTAAACCCCTATGGTAGTTTTATAAAGAGTTTCCTTAAGTTGACCCCACTTTTCACATACTGTACAATGTTCTGGTGTATCAATGAAAGCGTCTTCAAGTTGCTGTTGAACTGAAAGCACTTTTCAGGATCGTGAGTGTTAATAATATTAATCCTGGGGCTAGATTTGTGTTTAGCTGTGTAGATTCTCTCTGGTCTCAGTCTAACCCTTGCAACAACCAAAGAATGCACTGTGGTAACTTCGAGTCAATGATATATGGTTCAGATGTTGTCTCCGTGTGATGATGAAGTCCAGCTGGTGCCAATGGCCGGATCTTGGATGTTTTCATGTGACCTTATGCAGCTCTTTTGTTTTAAAAAAGGAGTTTGTAATACATAGGTCCATTTCTGGTACAACGCTCGAGCAGCCTTTGACCATTTTCATTCATGCGACCGATGTTGTATTTTCCAAGGCACACTGGCCATGAACTCGAGTCCTTGCCCACACAAGCATTGAAATCACCGAGCATATAAATGTAGTTATATTTTGGAAGTGCCTTGATCACGGAGTCTTACTCCTCATAGAATGAATTCTTCACATCATCAGAGGAATCGAGTGCCGGTGCATATGCAGTAATAATGGTGGCAAAACCACAAGAGGTTGCCATCTCGTTTGATGACCCATCGTTTGATAATGCGATGTTGGGTGCCTTCCACTGTGACATTGTGTTAGCATGTCGGCTTTTTCTTGTTGATAAAACTGCTGTGATCTTGTCCGTTTTGTTGATGGAGACCACGACACCATTAATTATGTCTGACTTTCCGGCTGCCAGTATAATTAATTAATGCAGTGGTATTTCCGTGTTTCATATGCTGTTCTATGTTCTTCTTCTTTTTGTTTGCTGATGACATTTGTCACCGCTGCGGCCTGTATTTATAACTGTTTTTTTTAAAGCTGTCCAACACTTCAAATGTATACACTATATGACTCCCAATGAACACGTTCAACAGTTGCGATGATGAAACTTTAATAATAATAATAATAGCCGCATTACACTGAGTTGAGTCAAGAACCGACATTATACCACTTTCAACATTCATATACATGCTTGGTCCTGGTTGTCAACAACAAGCGAAGAGTCTCAATACTAATGCTACCAGTTGCAGTCTGATTATGTATCTGTCTGACCTTTCCTCGGGATACTGAATGTCGACGTGACTGTGGTCTCTCCGTGTCGCACCATTATCATATACACTACGCCTGATACCAAATGGTGCTTACTATATCTGCAATATAGTGCACCAATACGCTGCCTAGTGGCACAGACCAGCCAATACCCTATCTAGTGGCATAGATCCAGCCAATCTGTCCGCCTGGTCATCTCCAAAGACAACTGCATATTACACTACAAATGTATGAATGCACGCTCTCTTTCTAAAGTCGACTTGTCTCTATTAAAAGACATAGCTTAAAATTAGTACCAAGAAATTTTTTGGGAAGTAAAGTCAGCAGGCTTAATATTGACCACATCTTCCTGACGAGTACCAATCCGTCTATAAAAATATATCAATGAACTTTAACTAACATGGGAATGTGGCTGTGCTACCAAAACCATGTACTCTAAGTGAACTAAATTGTCGTAGGTTAATATAATTATTTTATTTCTTGCAAGTCGCAAGACATTTTGAAAACAATTTCTTAATGCCCATTCGAACATTTGTATTCATTTGATAAAACAGTATACAATTTAAAACTGGCTGTATTAGAAAAATGAAAAGACAAGACGATGTAATTAATATTGGTACTTTATATGATATCTGTGATATAATTGTGGTGATGGCCAAAGGAGTACAACAAATAAGAAATGTTCCAAACATGGCTGCAAAATACTGAATACTTTTTACAGCAGCTTTCCAATTGGCTGTTACATTTGAGACATCTTGTGGTGTACAGCTGTGCTGACTCCGAGCTTGTTTTGCTTTCTTGCGCTGAAAGGCGACATAAGCAATCTTGAAGTAGCATCCACATATGACAACGGAAAATAAGATATCAGTGAAAGTACACCAAATAGAAAACTCCAACGGAAGGCGAAAAGATATGTACCTTGTGTTAACTGTGTAATTTCTGAAAACGATTAATGGGATACAAAAATGAATCAGCGTTAATACCCAAATAAACATGAACGTGACTATGTTGTATTTTCTAGTCACATATGTTATATAGTGCAACGGTTTTAGAATATAAATATAACGATCTATAGCAATGACTGTCAGATGGAGAACTGACGAAAATACTGAAGAGTATGATATTGCAAGCATATAAACATCTACGTTCTTCGCCACATGAGCATTTTCAATCAGCAGAGGATTCGCCATGAACGACGCACCCATAAACAGATCACACACAGCGAGAGAAGCAATTAGATAGTGTGCATTGCTGTGCAGCGTCGGAGTTTGCCATATTGTAATTAATGTTAGTAAACTAACAAATAATACACAGCAGCCACAAGCTGCGCCAATGCAAGCCTCTGGAAGGGACATGGACACAAGAGGGACATATCCGGATGTAGCGTTGTCCATCGTGTCTGTTTCACAAAAGCATCAGATTTGTAAAACAGATTGATATCTTTATGCCGTCGATTTGACCACACGTAGAAGTACACTTGCGTTTGCAGCGAGGATCTGGCGACAGTGAGAATTCAGGTATAGTAGCTATAGGTTTCACCTGTTATGATGTGTAGTAAGGGTTTGTATCTCTACTTCGTTCTTTCACTTTATGAGAGCCAATTAATATTTATGAATTCGTTTATGTGCAACTTGTGTGTTCATGTGAAGATACTGTGAGGTTCAAGTCCAGTCTGAAATACACAACATTAGAAAGTATCAGTTTTCCTTCAACAACATGTGATATAATCGTATTTGAAGTCTTTAGTGTCAGTCAACCGGTGAAGTGTGAAGGCCTCTTTTCTATGTGAACCGATCATCCTAACATTCGACATTTTTTAAAAGTAAATTTGGCATCTCCAGTGACAAACTGCCTTCTCTTTAAATTCCTACATCACTTGGTAGTGAACGTAATGACCCCTTTCAACGTGAAAAGGCTACATAAATAAACACACGTAGTATTGTTTGGCGTACAGAAGGAGAATAAAGAAGTAGAGACTAGAGGACGCACTAGACAACAACAAATTTAAAAGCTATAGTTACCGACCGGGATTTGAACCTGTCACCTCCAAATGGCGACAGCGCCTCGCTGCTGGAACATGTGTACTTCGACGCATAACCAAATAGACACTCCAAAAAAAAAAGTGTCTTCATTAGTCATGTCTATCATACACATGAACCTACAACTATGGAATACAGACATAATTCGTATCAAACCATTGAGATAGCACCATAGGTCTCATAATTTATATTAAACCAGCATAGGTCAAATAACAAACATAAATACATCGGACAGTAAATGTTGTGTCCAGTACATTAACAAACATGTAAAGAAGAGAAATGATTGGTCGGTTCTAATGCTATACACGTATTACACAAGGAAATCAATCTGGGAACCAATTGAGGCCAATTGAACGTGAAAAAGGCGTACGTCGCATTTGGTGCCAGCCTAATATTTCAGACCAACAAGCGGGTACTCGAAGGGAACTAGCATTAGCAGGGGCCTTTAACTTGCCTTGAAGCAGAATGGGTAAAGGTGATAGCGTTATATTGTTATCGACCGATCTGCCACGCCATGAGTCACATCGCATCGCATTTCATCTCCTCTTGAACCTTGCGGTGTCGAGGTCAAGTATAAACAGCGGGAGAGTGCCTGTTTATGTGCTTCATGTATCGATATTCTCATGGACTCTACTATTCCCTCTGTTCATTGTTTACGTGGTCAGCCTCTTCCTCTGCTTCCATCTGGTCTGTACATCATTGCTTGTTGTGGTATACTGTTAGTTGGTAACCTAGTGATATGATGAATATGTTGTGGTATACTGGTAGTTAGTAACCTAGTGATATGATGAATATGTTGTAGTATACTGTTATTTGGTAGCCTAGTGAAATAATGAAAATGTTGTGGTATACTGTTAGTTGGTAACCTAGTGATATGATGCAAATGTTGTGGTATACTGGTAGATGGTAACCTAGTGATATGATGAATATGTTGTGGTATACTGATAGTTGGTACCCTAATGATACAATGAATATGTTGTGGTATACTGCTAGTTGAGGGTAGCGAGGTGGGGATACCCCTGTCAAAGAAGAAGTAAGGTGCCTCTTTCTCTCCGCTAGCCTACGGGACACTCTTGGGCACGGTGGAGTACCCGTTTAGCTCCCCTCCCCCCTACAAGGTAACGTGAAGCCATTTGAGCAGGTGGTGGATTGGACTTGGGAGCAGCCGACAGATAGTTGTTGGTTATGGTTTCAAGTCAGTGACGGTGGGCAGAGGATCTGTCAATGGAGACAATGGCTACGGCGATCCGATCTGTATGGTAACTGCCAGGTGTCAAGATCTCCAATAAGACCTTACAGAGGTAAGGAGAGTAAACACAAGTCTAGTAGGGAGACACCAGACAGGAGAGACACCAAGCACTATAAATAGCCTCATAAGGAGACATATTTGTGTCAGACCAGGGGCCAATGCGTACAACTGAGCGAGGGCTTTCCCCAAGCCATTTGGGAAGATTGTCCTTGCGAGTAACCGTGAAGTGCCCGGTTACTCGAGCTCACAAGCCAGCGTGCTTGCGAGACCATGCACGCAATAATAGCTACTGCACGGAGACGACAGTGTCCGTGCTTGTCTACGCAATGTGTAGCGTGTGGACAGACCCGACTGGAGACGGTAGAGAGCAGACGAATCCTTAACAAATGCTATAGTTTCTAAGCAATAGGCAAACATTAGGCTGTTCATTTAGATTGTGATTTCGAGCATCATTTCTCACCACTTCATTGCATTCATGTTGTATAACGATGATGAAGTATAACGCTCGCAGAGCCATTCAAATGTCGGCTCTAAATAAATTGCAGTCCTTTCGCAAATGTCACGAGTTGTTATTTCGTGCGGTGCGAAAGTAGGGGAGTCCTGAGAATCTGCAGCGAACAAGTCGCTGACACCAGGAAGGAAGAATGGTAGACTTCCCTCCTTATCGATTCCCGGGCAGAGGAGGCTCGTCAGCCTTAGTTGTTATCTCTTCTAAGAGAGGAAACTAAATCTCAAACCACCGCTGCCTTGCGGGTATACCCATATGGGAAAGGCTTCGGGAGTAAACCCTGAGGACAAATCTGGAGATGGAGTCCCTAAGGAAGTTCAATGTTGTAAACAACATAGTTCTGGCAACTCCTGCGACGGCACCGATGCCAAGTTTCTTTGGCTACTGCCTTTCCCTTGGTCAACATCGGCGACGTGGAGAGGGGGAACTTGCTACTGGGCAACAGCTGGTTCTCCGATTTACATTGCCCAGGCTTGTGCCCTGAAAAGGTCACTTCACCGCGTAAAGCGGTAACACAACACGGGAAACAGCATTTATCGGTTATAAGTCTTAATGCTCGATTGGCGTAGACCAAGGTGCCAGAGGTTGCTTCCGACGGTGGGAGAGATCATCGTATCTCACTAGACAGCTACCGCCTGCCTAAGCTGGGCAGCCCCCAGTCAATAAGGTGTTGTCTCGCCACAGTTCATCTGCTCATGAGGGTGTGTGGAGCTTAGGGGGAAAATCCTGACAACATGGACCGCAATCTATACACCTAGCAACAAGAAAAAAAAACCGACCCTAAGGCTGGGAACATGGGACGTAAGAACCATGACCCCTGGCATCTCAGACGATCTAAACGAGATTGTGGATGCCCGCAAAACTGCGGTGATAAGCAACGAACTACTCAGATTGGGGATAGACATTGTCGCTCTCCAAGAATCTGGAAAAATCAAGGAGAGGGACTTTACTTTCTACTCTCACGGCAAGCCGTGCGGAGAGACCAGGGAGTATGTAGTTGGTTTCGCTATCAGAAACAAGCTGCTTAAGTCCATCATACCACCAAGTGATGGCGCTGAAAGAATACTGAAGCTCCAACTCCAGACAGAAGCAGGCCCAGTTAGTATTATAGGCGTTTACGCCCCAACACTAACTGCAGAATCAGACTCTAAAGACAAGTTTTATGACGACCTTAGCAAAGAAGTCAGTGAAACACCAGAGAAACAACAACTCTTTATCCTGGGTAATTTCAATGCCAGGGTTGGCTCCGACCACAAATCTTGGCCTTCATGACTAGGACAATTTGGCGTTGGGAAGATCAATGACAATGGGCAACCTCTCTTGGAATTCTGCAGCCATCATAATCTGTGCGTGACCAACACCTTCCTTGACACGAAACCTCAACACAAAGTGTCATGAAGGCACCCTAGATCAAAGAACTGGCACCAACTCGACCTGGTGCTCACCAAACGCAGCAACCTCCGCAATGTACGGCTGACTCGTAACTATCACAGTACCGACTGCTACACCGACCACTCACTCGTCTCCAGCAAGGTGAAGATAAAGCCCAAGATAATCTACAGAAGCAGAATAGAAGGAAGACCACGCATTGACACCAGCGGCACCAAACACAAAGAGAAGGTCAACAAATTCACCCAGGCTCTAGCGGAGACTCTGCCTGATCCCACAAACGGAACTGCCACCGAGAGATGGAGTCATTTGGCAAGAAGCAAACTAAGTCAACCGACTGGTTTGAAGCACACTCTGAAGAGATGCTCCCAGTCCTGGAGGTAAAGAGACATGCATTCTCAGTGTATAAAACATCACCTTCAGAGAAAAAAATTGCAGGCATTGCGAACGGCCAGAAATAGAGTACAACAGATGGCAAGAAGAGATGCGAAGAGGTACTGGCTACAGCTCTCTGCTCAAATTCAAACTTGTGCAGACACTGGAAATATAAGAGGAATGTACGAGGGCATCAAGCAAACTGTCGGTCCATCAAAAAATAATATGGTCCCTTTACGATCAACAGAGAGGGGGTGTGTGTGTGTGGGGGGGGGGGGGGGTAATCATAAAAGATCGAGCGAAACAAATGGATCGCTGGGTAGAACACTACTCATAGCTATACTCAGTGGAGAATATTGTAGGAGAAGACGCTCTGGAAGCCATCGATCAACAGTCCACCATGCATGCCCTGGATAAAGAACCATGCCTCACAGAAATCAGTGAAGCACTAGACACTCTCAAATCCGGCATGGCACCAGAAAAAAGATAGTATTCCACCTGAAAGTTTAAAATGTAGCAAAGAAACAATCATCCCAGAACTGTATGCAATATTTCAGCTCTGCTGGAAAGAAAAATCAGTACCACAAGATATGAAAAACGCAAACAGGTTACCCTTTATAAAAACAAAGGAGACGGAAGCGACTGCAACAACTATCACAGCATTTCCCTACTCAGCATTACAGGCAAGATTTTTGCTCGAGTAATCCTTAATAGGTTACACATTCTTGCTGAAAGAATCTACCCCTAATCACTGTGCTGATTTAGACCCAACAGGTCCACCATCGATATGTGTTTCTCACTCCGGCAACTCCAAGAGAAGTGCAGAGAACAGAGGAAGCCATTATATATTGCCTTCATCGACCTCACAAAGGCATTTGACCTCGTGAGCAAAAACGGCCTTTTTAAGATCCTTGAAAAGATAGGATGTCCACCCACCCTTCTTAGTCTCGTGATATCATTTCACGAAAACATGCAGGGGACCATTTTATTTGACAGCTAAACATCCCAGTCATTCAGCATCAGCAGTGGAGTAAAGCAGGGCTGCGTGCTTCCACCTACACTTTTTTGTATCTTCTTCGCCGTTCTCTTAAGGCAGGCATTTGGGACTGCAACTGAAGGCATATACTCCATACAAGATCTGATGGCAAACTTTTTAACACATCAAGACTCAAGGCAAAGACCAAAATAAGATCAAGATGCATAAGAGAACTAATTTTTGCAGATGATGCAGCACTGACTACTCATTTAGCAGATCTCCAACGGCTCATAGATCGTTTTGCCGCCGCCTGCAAAGACTTTGGGCTCACCATTAGCCTAAATAAAACACAGATGATGAAACAAGATTCTGGTGCGCCTCCATCAATCAAAATTTCTAATTGCGAATTGAAGGTCGTCCACGAGTTTGTGTATTTGGGGTCGACAATATCAGATAATCGACAGACACATTGAAAAAGCAGCCACGACATTTTTCAGGCTAACTAAAAGAGTCTGAGAGAATAATAGACTAACAGAACGTACAAAAGTTCAAGTATATAAAGCTTGTGTTGTTACCACACTACTCTATGGGTCTGAATCCTGGACCCTGTACTCACGACAGGAAAGAAAGCTGAATTCCTTTCATATGAGATGTATGAGACGTATCCTGGGCATACCATGGAAAGACCACAAAACAAACATGTGCTTGAAAGAGCAGATATTACCACATTACACACCCTCCTCAAGCAGAGACGCCTCCGGTGGCTGTGCCACATATCTCGAATAGAGGATGAACGTATTCCCAAAGATCTCCTGTACGAAGAACTAGCGACATATTTTAAACTTTCTCTTCTGACCGCAACATGCTAGGTTTGTTCTCTGTGTCGGTCAGTTGGACGTAAATATTTTCTTCTCATTCAGAAACCTACTGAAAATAGTCAGTCACAAACGATCAGTAAGGGCTGGGGTTTATTGCAACGCCTTGCAAAGGTCATGAAAAGACTCAGGTTGAATATATTGATTAATTGCAATGTTCTGACATGTAATTGTTTAACCCTTTCATTTTCAGAAGGCGAAGCTATCTTCACAATTCACTTAACAAGGCAATACAAACAAATGCATGCTTCATCTGGTGTAGGGACTGGCAGTGGCTATGCTCGCCTGCGTGCCCGGTGGTGACGGATTCCTGACGGCGACGGCATCAAAACAGAATGAAATTTAACAAAAATGACCTGGGCTGGTAATGAAAGCCAATGGGCTTATAATAACAGGAGTCTCCAAATAAAGATGAATATACCAGTTAAGATCATTCCCTCTCTGTACATCAGACTCGACTAATTATGAGCAACATTTAAGCATTCTGTTAATGAATTGACTGTGTTGTCCCTTGTGCATATATTTACTCCACCAGGTACTGAACGGTAATGCCATGACTCTGCCAGTAACCGCTGCTTGTATTAGAGCAGTGGTTCTCAACCTTTTTTGGCCCGTGCCCCTCTTCACCATATTTTTAGGACGTCATTCCCCCCCCCCCTCACCATATTTTTAGAACGTCTTTCTCCCCCCCCCCCCCCCCCCCCCTCTTTGTATTTCCTCCCTAAACATTTCCCCCTGCCCCTGCACAGTATACGTAATAATTGAAGCTAAATTTAATAGCACATACTAAAACAAGTCTAGACATCTGCACAAAATGTGATTTGCGGATCTACTTACGTTATAAAATGAATTTCAGAACCGTAAAGTATGAAGGGAAAAACAATATCAAGTAATCGGTTCTTGTATTAACACAATCTAGAAATAATCTTAATCCCCCCCCCCCCCATGGAAACCCTAAAATTCTCCCCTAGGGGGGGGGGGGGAATTCCCCACCGGTTGAGAACCACTGTGTTAGAGACATGCACTGGAGATCTGAATTCATTTATTCAAAAGCGTGACCTTTTCAGAACCTAGCTCCCATAACAACCTTCCGGAAAGCTTCTTGGAGATCTGAGGGCGAACGAGAAAATGCATCAGAAAGAAGAAGAGTGTTAATGTGATCTTGTGTACATACTTAGTGAAAAGTTAGTTGCATATCCTTTACATGACGTCGCAGTCAACATCAGCATTTTAGGCTGTTGTGATCTCTTGGCAAGTTTACGTTCAGTTTTTGCCAATGATTTCTAGACGACCGGCATCTATGCCATTTAGTAAAAAGCCAACGCAATGCGGTCTGCTGCCAAATGGCCCGCATCTGTGTTTCGGCTATTGACACACGGAGGAAGACATGGAAAAATACATGGGGAAATACATAGAGGAACACATGGTGGAATACAAGGAGAAGTACAAGGAGGATTACATGGCGGAATATATGGGGAAATATATATAGGAACACCCGGGGAAATAAATGGAGGAACACATTGGAAAATCAAGGGGGAATAGATGAGGGAAAACACGAGGGAATACATAGAGAAATACACGGAGGAACATATGGGGGAATACATTGGGGAATACATAGGGGAATACATGGTGGAACACATGGGGAATACATAGGGAAATACATGAAGGAGTACATGGGAAATACGTGGGGAAACACATGGAGGAATACAATGGGGAACATTGGGAAATGCATGGAGGAACACATTGAGGAACACTTGGGGGAACACATGGGGAAATTATGGAGAACCACATGGAAAAAAACATGGAGGAATACATGGAGGGGGAGGGACACTAGGGGAAACACTTGGGGCAACACTTGGGGAATACATTGAGGAACACTTGGGGGAATACACAGAGGAATACGTGGGAACACATGGAGGAACACTTGGAGGAATACTTGGGGAAATACATGGAAGAATACATGGGGGTACACTTGGGGGAATACATGGAAGAATACATAGGGAACACTTGGGGACAAATTGGGCGGAACACTTGAAGGAATACATTGAGGAATACACGGGGAAAATTTGGTGAAAAATTGGGGGAACACTTGAAGGAATACATGGAGGAATACATGGGGGAGCACATGGGGGAATGCATGGGGATGCACGTTGTCCCATGTCTGGCTTATTGGTGTGCAGACTGGTGGTTCCTCGCCGTACAGGCAGACACTCTCCGACTTCGGAGGAATCGGCGATCCTACTGACTTTAGCCAGGACTCCGAAGGGACCTGTTGCCCAGGACGCTCGACGAGGACGCGTCAATAGGTCTTGGCCAGTATATAACCCGGCCCTGGTGCCTTGGAAACACTTCTGCGTCCCTGGTTCAAGCGAATGGCTATTGCTCTTCAAAGACTAAAACAATGAAATACATTTTGGAGTTGGGACAGATAGAACTACAAAAATTCGATTTTTAAGAGTATGCATTTTCCCATTGCAACATACGCCTGTGAGACCTGGACACTTACTAAACAAGCTGAACAGCGCGCAAATGCCTTTGAATATACTTGTTATTGACGAGTTTAAGAATATTTTGTTTAAAGAAAATAACAACTGCATCGATACTGAATATTGAAAATGGTTCGCTATTAAAGACGATAAAACAAAGAAAATTGAAATGTTTTGGTCACTTGAAACGTCATGAAAGTTTGGAGAGAACAATAATAGAGGGGTCTATGCCTGGGAAGAGAGGAAGAAGAAGGCCAAAGAGAAGACGGGTGCAGGATGTTGCGGATGATCTCCAGATGAGTGTATCGGAAGAGGGATATTTTGCTTTTGACCGAGAGGTTTTCCGGAAGGTTGTTATGGGAGCAAAGGACATGCTACTGAATGAATGAATGAATGAATGAATGAATGAATGAATGAATTCTGACAACAATTTTCTTATTCAATAAAAGGTGTGACACCATGCATACATACCTGGTTAAGTGTCGCAGTAGCCACATGAAGTTAAACATTCGTTATGGAGTAAATGATAAATTATGTTGTCGTTTCTGTTGCACTCAAGCCAGCACAGGCTCATTGACACGTATCACTCGTACATTGCGATATTTTGAATGATAGGATACCTGATTGTGTTATATATTCATAATTCTCAAGTTTTCTGTGTTGATACGTCCATGCGGGGATGTCGTTTAGCTGGTGCGATGAGAGCTGACACAACTAGGGAGGTGAGCTAGTAATGGCACATGCGATGCGTTGTTTGCCGCCGGCAAAGAGGAAAAGGTCCCATGTATTACTCCGATGTAACTTAACACCTCACAGAGGTATGTAATCTAAAGTAAATTAACAGTTGAAACAACACCCTGCATGAAAGTTCCACACACAGACAACTTGTGAATTATGACCAAATAAAACAATGACCTATGCCTAAAACAGAGCCTGCACGCTCTGTTTGAGGCAAGTGCACATTGTGTGAGAATACTTGTTTATTATCTTGTGGTGGTATACAGCTTGAAATAGTTATGTTTGAGTTTTAGACCGTGTCCTACTGTTACATAAGTAATTTATCATCATCATCATCATCATCATCATCATCTTCCACTTCTGACGCCAAGCGTCGTGGGGAGAAATAATTTGCGCTCAAGCGCCCGATAGGCGGCACTTGATAGTGTCATTCCGTGTGATTGCACAATGTCATTGATGTCGTCAATCCATTTTCTTCTTGGAGGTCCTCTTTGGTGATGATCTTTGATGTAAGGCCAATGATGGTAGTAGCTGGTTTTTTGCTGTGGTTAGAGTTTGGTTGCATTCTAACAACATGGCCAAATCACTTGATCTTCTGTCTTTCAATAAATATGACGCAAGGTGTTGTTCTCACTGTCTGTCTGATAATAGCATTTCTTACTCGGTTTCGGATTGTTAAGTTGGCAGCTCTCCTCAGGCATCTCATCTCGCAGGTGTTAATTTTGCGAAAGTGTGTTTTGAATAAAGTCCAAGTTTAAGATTGGTAGCATAGGGTTGGTGTGAATATGCTGCTTATTATCTGTTGTTTTGCGGACATGGGTATAGTTGGATGTTTCAGTAAGGGTGATAGTTGATATGTATAACCAGGTAATTTATCACACGTAAATATTGCAATAATTCCCAGAATATGTCTTATTGCATTATATTAAATGATTATTTCAATGGATGTTTACTGTAAAGTAATAAGTGTGTGTGTGTGTGTGTGTGTGTGTGTGTGTGTGTGTGTGTGTGTGTGTGTGTGTGTGTGTGTGTGTGTGATTTAACCTGCCGCCTCTGTAGCGTAGGGGCAGTCAACGAATGTCACAAGTCCGCGACATAGTGAATCCAAGGTTCGAAATCAGCCGCTAAGGATCTGGAAGCACACCGCGTATGGATGGTGTCGATGGTATAAGAGTCGGTCAGTTAGCAATGGCAAACTACTAAACGTAAAGTTTGTAGAGTAAATCAGAAACAGCCAACACGTCTGGGGTCCATTGCCAGGTCATGTAAAATAACAAGCAGCTAACATTTGCGTGCTATATCTACAAACAGCCAACACGAGTGGGGTTCATTGCCAGGCCATGTAAAATAACAAGCAGCTAACATTTGTATAACATATCTACGGCATTTATTTTACTGGCACTTGGCCGTTTTGACAGACGATAGTTTGTTACATCGTGCTTTAAAAAGGCATAATAATATCTTCAAAGCACAAAGCCTGGGCTGAATTGTAGAGACCGTGTGTTGCCCAAGAAGCATTATCCATCTCTCGGCTTGCCTAGTTTACAAAAGAGAAAGGGTACCACCGATACGTCTGAAACAAGACAAACTGCAGAAGCTGCCGTATCAGTAAAGCAATACCCTATCATAAATATACTAAATTTAATAAATATAAATATAAAATACTGTCCGTCTGTTGGAGCTTTGTTTCCAGAACAATGTGTCAATGCGGTGTGGCGAAGGGGTTACGGGCACACATCGCAATCCCTCATTCTGAGTTCGAAACACAACTGCGAGCGATTTGGAAGTATACCGTCTTGAGATGATTTGTCAGAGCATGGTATTAATGCCAGTTGTTCAGAAAGCAAACTATTGAGCGTCTAACTTGCATAGTAAAACACAAACAGTCAAATATGATGGGGTTGACTGCGAAGTCCTGTAAATAATGTGCAACTAACTACGATAATTCAGATGTATTAATTACAGTGACTGTCGCATTGATGTATTTTCTATAAGATAAGATATGTATTATATTTTGTTTTACAATCTGTTTGGGATTATCGAATATTAAAGCACATTTTGCCGAAATAAATATATACTGGATTTGGCTACGAGAAAAATAATTTAAAAAACAAAGGACGGACAAGGTCGAGAGTAATGATGTCCGTAAAGCCTGGGATAAAAGTACATGCAATATAAGTTACATATAACATGGAGCGCAGGCAATATAAAATACAAGTAAAATATTAAATTATATATATTGCGTATATATGTTACATGTTTGTTGGTGTATGTTCTTTATGTTATTAAATTATGATAAGATAAAGGACATACAACAATGGACATGTAACATCAGAAACAGGTAATGTAACGGTATCCAAGGAGATAGGATCTCTGTTACAACCCGAGGTCTTGAGTAGTAGACGCTTAGTTATCTTCCACTCTTTCAATAGAAACAATCAGACAATGAACCACACCTAGGGGAGTGTTAATCACTGATAAAATAAAGATACAGAATATTGTAAACACCCAACCACATATCGTAGAGATCCAGACCTATGACAAATTGATAGTACGAGACATTCTCATTTACTCAGCAAATAAGACATACTTAATTAAAAGATTAACACACAATTGAATGAATCCTGGACCCTGTACTCACGACAGGAAAGAAAGCTGAATTCCTTCCATATGAGATGTCTGAGACGTATCCTGGGCATACCATGGAAAGACCACATAACAAACAAACATGTGCTTGAAAGAGCAGATATTACCACAGTGCACACCCTCCTTAGCAGAGACGCCTCCGGTATCTCGAATGGAGGATGAACGTATTCCCAAAGATCTCCTATACATAGAACTAGCGACATATTTTAAACTTTCTCTTCTGACCGCAACAAGCGTCTTTTGAGAAAAGTTCCTTCACGGTCGTTTAGATTTCTATGGGTGGTGATTTGTATAGAAAGAGCATCCCAGGAAGATCACAATGAGAGTTTGAGTGTGTAATGTGTATGTGGTAATCAACTTGGAACACAAGCAATTGTCATCACACGGAAATGCATGTCATTCCCTCCCTAGTCATGCTCCTGGTTGATACAAATACTTGATCTCTGGACATGCCACAAGTTTTCATGTATATTGATGGACCGGTTAGTTACATCCTTGATCATAGGACGTGTCGTCACATCCACCCAGCATCCATATGGTCATTCAGAGTTTTAAGACACCATAAAAAAGGGGGAATCTGAAGAAAAAAATGTCCAACCATTTAGTCACATCCCCAAAGTCCACACTCTTCTCATGCTGTTCCTTCCTTCAGCTCTCCAAGAAAAGATCCCAAAGGATTTGCCCCAAGCAATCATATTCATCACTACCAGAAAGAGATTTCTCTATTAAACATTCCCAAGAAGTAATCATGAGATTTCAAGAGAATCCTACATCCAGCCGTGATAGGAATAGTACTTTATCCTCCTCCCCGAATCATTCATCCTAGAAAGTAAGGACAGTAGCGACCAGAATACCTAAAGGAGGAAATTAGAGAGTACACTTCATAAACCGGAATGCCACAGGCTGATGGAAAGCCAAAGTTAACCAAACAATCCAAGAAAAATCCAAGTTAATCCAAGAAAAGCATCCAACAATTTCTATCCACCTGCCGAAAGATAACTCCAAGGTTTCACGGTGATTAACTGTCTCTCACAAGCGACAGGACAGTTAAAACCTCACTAAAACTACCAGAACAGAATGATTAATCTTCCCTAAATATTTCTCAACCTATCTACGGGATAGTTGATCTTGAAACGTAGAATAGAGACTATATTACCCAAACTCCAATAGGCAGCATGAAACATGACACTATATAAGAATGTTACCTCTCCTTCAACACAAGTCTTTTCAAACAGGATAATCACCAAGCCAACACTGGTACCAAGATGTTAGTACAATTTTACCAGATGTTCTTGTAAAAGACTTGTCAGCAACTGCTCACGATCGAATCCTTGACAATCTTGACGTAACGCATAGTGAGATCGATTGGAGTGCACGAAAAGCCGTAGAGAAAAAGGAAGACACAGCGGAAGACACTAAATATACATTCATGATATATGCACAGGTATATACTAATTATCACCAGGTAAAAGAAATATAAAATATGATTTTATGTCTATATTGTGATCGTCTAACGGGTAAGAATGGCATGACATAATTCAGCAGACCTAAGAGTGGCCTATTTTGTCACAGGTAATATAGTTAGTTAGTTAGTTAGTTAGTTAGTTAGTTAGTTAGTTAGTTAGTTAGTTAGTTAGTTAGTTAGTTAGTCGTGGTTCCAACATCACGGCAACGGGTCGTCCCCATATTGCTCTGTTCCTGTGCCAGTGAATACCACACAAAATGCTCTTCACTGCCCAATGTGAACAATGGAATAGACAGGAGTATCGGCAAGCCAACAGCCCGCACAGGTATGCATAATGCCGCCTACAGAATGCCAACACAAAAGACCTCCATGAAAAATACAGTTCATCGTCGATGGAAACGGCAGTCACCAGAAAGACTTCATTGACCCGGGTTTTATCCCATATGGTTCGGTCTCTTTCCGCAGGACAACCCGCCGAAAGTGCCGCACAAAGCACAAACTTCGTAGCTCCAGTGGCGACTCCCAGGAATCTCCTGAAAAATGCACTCGTGAGACCGAAAAGGCAAACCAGTCAATCCAGCAACAGCCGGCCGCTATCGTTCCGAACATGCAGTTCACACTACAGACAACCGCGAACAGATGTAAAAGCATTCCACGTGAAACTCACAGCTCACAGTGTCGCGCCATGCACTCACTCAGTAGCAGGGCGACGGAACCATATCCTCCTTAGTCGCCTTTTACGACATGCATGGTAGGCAACAGTGACACTATTCTTTGCTCCCCCGTATGGGCCCCGGCAACACACTAATATAAAGAACATGCAACATAACAGATATGTAATTAACGGACATGCATCATCGATCGAATATGGAACATACAGAACACGCAATATTACGAAAATGTACAAACGAACATGTAACATAACGGACATGTAACAGTCAGCCTGTGATATAATGGACACGCAACAAGGAAATTGTAGCACACAGAAATTACAAAACAAAGAACTTACAACACACAGGACATGTAAAACAATGAACACGGGACCTAACTTAATGTGACATAACGGATATGTAAAGTAACCAAGAATTAAAATGACCAATAGGTAACATAATGAACAAGTATTATAACGAATAAATAACATAACGTAGCTTTAATTTGCAAAAAATATAACATTATCAGCATGCAGCGTAGGGGTGTGTAGCATAAAGAACATGTAAACATGTCACAAAAAGGTGATGTACAACGTCGAAAAAGTAACATCTTCTTCTTCTTCTTCTTCTTCTTCTTCTTCTTCTTCTTCTTCTTCTTCTTCTTCTTCTTCTTCTTCTTCTTCTTCTTCTTCTTCTTCTTCTTCTTCTTCTTCTTCAGCATTCCGAGCCATTGAGGTTCTTTGCTGCAGATACAATCCGTCTCCATTCGTCTCTCTGGTTGACCTTCTCTTGCCAGTCGCTGATTCCAAGTGCTTGTAGGTCTGTATGTATATTATCTCTCCACCGTCATCTTGGTCTAACTCGGGGTCTACGGTCATTTATGTCCTGAGTGTTAACGAGTTTTGTTTCCCTATTATCTACTACTTACAGAAACACTGAGGATAAAGTTGTAGAAAGTCAAGTATATAACAGGAAACACTAAATATGATTTGGGTACATTGAGTAATGACAAGGAAAAACAAAACAAATTCAACATAGAAGTACAGAACAGATTTGATATATTATCTGATCTAGAGATATTATTCCAGTATGTGGATGATCAATGGGAAATGTTGACGAATTCAATCAGTTTGGCTGCAGAAACAACTATTCCAAAATTAAAGAAGGTGGGTCGTAAGAAATGGATGATAGAAGAAATTTTACATCTAATGGAAACAAGAAGACTCAACAAAAATAATCCTGCCAAATATGAAGATATTCACAGACAAGTTAGAATATTATGTAAGGAGGTAGATGAAGCATGGCTTGAGGAAAAGTGCTTAGACATTGAAAAACAACACAATAATCAAAATACCAAATTAGTGCACAAAAGAATTCAGGAACTTACTAATAAAAGAACAAGTACATTAACAGGCTGTCTGAAAACTAAAGATGGCAAAATCATAATAGAAAAAGATCAAATTCTATATGTATGGACAGATTATGTGAAAAACCTTTATAATGATACCACAGAGGAACAGTATGATATTAGATTTAATAATGAAGGGCCGACAATTTTGAAGATGGAGGTTCGAAATGTTCTTTAGCATATGAAAGCTGGCAAGGCCCCCGGTGCAGATAACAACATGTAATAGAAATAATTAAAGCTTTAGAAGAATTTGGACTAGATCAAGTAACCAGACTGCTGAACACATTATATGATACTGGAGATATACCTCCTGAGTTATGTAACTGTATTTATTGCAATCCCAAATAAATCAGGAACCTTGGAATGTGATCAACATAGAACAATTAGTATAATGAGCCACAACACAAAGATTTTGCTACGAATGAACATGCAAATAGTGAGGAAGAAGATACAACCTGAAATAGGGGAAGAACAATGTGGGTTTGTAGAAGGAAAGGGTACAGTAAATGCTGTGTATATGCTGCGAACAGTTATTGAACGTGCTATAGAAGTAAACAAGGATATACATCTTTGCTTTATTGACTACGCAAAGGCTTTTGTAGACATGTCAACATGGTTGATATGCTTGCAGATCTACAAATTGATGGAAAAGACTTATAAAAAAACATATATTGGAAACAACAAGCTGCCATAAGGATTGATAATGAAGTGGGACAATATCAACCTATTAAGAGAGGTGTTAGGCAGGGATGTGTAATTTTTTCCCTATACAGTGAAAATATTTTCAGGAATGTAGAAGATATAAATGGAATCAGCATTGGAGGACGAAACATCAATAACATTAGATATCCAGATGATACAGTATTGATTGCAGACAATGCAAAAGATCTACAACAATTAGTCGACGCAGTTGATGTGCACAGTGAGCAGCTGGGGTTGGAATTAAAATTGTAAGAAGACACAGGTTATGGTCGTCACTAGGAAGAACGAAGTACCACAATGTAATATCTAAGTAAATAGGAATATTCTTCAACAAGTGAATCGGTACAATTATCTCGGAACAGTCATAACATCTGATGGGAGATGCATTGAAGAGATTAGAACAAGAATCGCCATGGCGAAAGTAGCCTTTAGCAAGATGAAAAACATTCTGACCAATAAAAAGATGTCACCTGAAACGAGAAAAAGAGTGTTCAGGGGATACATAGAGCCTATTCTTTTGTATGGATGTAAAACTTGGACAATGTGCAGTCAAGCTGAAAAACATCTGATGGCTGCAGAAATGGGGTTTCTGAGGAAAATGCAAAGAATACCATGGACAGACAGAAAAACCAATGACCAATTACTACAAGAGACAAATGAAAATCGTAAATTGATTAGAGAAATTAGACGTAGACAGTCAAAATGTTTTGGACATGTTATGAGAAGAAATGGATTGGAGAACTTAGTGACAACTAGCAAGATCGAAGGGAACAAACCAAGAGGAAGACCGAGAGGAAAATACCTGGATGGCTTGGCCACATGGCATGGACGAGACAGGAACACTGAGCTGATCCACGACTCTGGTGATCGAGTGAAATTCCGAATCATGACAGCCCACCCTTTCAGGCATGGAACATGATTGATTGATTGATTATCTTCCATTCTTTCTAAATGCCCCAGCCGTTGCAGCCTATTAGCCTTCATGATACCAATGATTAGCGGGGAATTAAACAGATCATAAATGTCTTTGTTGCTTCTTCTTTTCCACTCTCCACTTTGTGTATCCCTAATGGGCCCAAAGATGCTCCTTAAGATTTTGTTCTCAAAGGTTTGTAACAAGGCTTCGCCTCCTTTAGTTGTACTCCAGGTTTCAGAGCCATACAGCACAACTGGTCTGATCAGTGTTTTGTATATTTTTATTTTGGTGTTACGAGATAGCGCATTTGATTTTAGCAGATTTTGTAGTGCATAGTATATCTTATTTCCAGAAATGATTCTAGCTTGTATTTCTTCCCTTATTATGTTGGAGCAGTTGAAGATTGTACCTAGGTATTTGTATGTTTCCGTTCTTTTAATGGTCATATTATCTGTTTGTATGTGGCCAGAGTTTTTAGTCGTTCCTTCTCTTGAAATTACCATATATTCTGTCTTATCTTGGTTGATAACCAGCCGCATTTGTTCAGTTTTTTCCTTTAAGTGAGTCAATATTTCCGATGTCTTTTGTTCATTTTCCCCTATAATATCTATATCATCTGCATAACCAAGCAGTCTGGATGTTCCTCCAATAGCACTCTCCTCTTTTATCTTCCTTACAACTTTCTCTAGAGCCAGATTGAAGAGTAGCGGCGATAGTGCATCACCCTGTTTCAAGCCAGATGTTATTTGGAAAGGGTCTGATTTCCTGCCTTTATATGTTACTATATTATAAGTATCTTCCATGCATAGTCTGGTCATGTTAATCAACTTCTTTGGTATTCCAAATTCCTGCATAGCATTCCATAAACTATTCCTATGGACACTATCATAAGCCTTTTTAACATCCACAAAAATGTTATGGAGATCTCTTTTATATTCCCAATTTTTCTCGGCTGTTTGTCGTAAGATAAATATATGATCTATTGTTGATCTGTTTTGTCTAAAACCCGCCTGGTAGTCACCTAATATGTCTTCTGAATATTGTTTTAGTCTATTTAGTAATACCGCGGATAGTATCTTATAGCTTGTGGACAGTAGTGATATCCCTCTATAATTTTCACATTGGAACTTGTCTCCTTTCTTAAAGATAGGTATCAATAATGACTCTTTCCTGTCATGGGGTAGTTCTTCTGTCCTCCAGATTTTTATTACTAGTTCGTATAGCTTTAGATGTAATGCATGGCCGCCAGCTTTTATAAATTCAGCAGCAATTCCATCAGCCCCAGATGCCTTAATGTTTTTAAGTCGTGTGATTACATATAGGATTTCTTCAAAAGTAGGTTCTTCAATTTGTAGTTCACACGTTAGAACCTCTTCCTATGGGAAAGTTTTAGTTGGAGCTTCTGTCGTGAAAAACAAACTTGGTAGTTTCGATCGATGACAAACAAGACCCGACATACGTCTGCACAAACAAGCAACCCTTTGATGTTGTATAAACTGAGAAAAATAAGTCGCGTCAAGATGTCTACACACGGTCGGCATGTTGTTAACAAGTTGTTGCTCGAGAAACGTACGATGGCGCCATCCGTCTATAAGGCGGGAGTCCGCCTTTGAAGTGATGGACGGAATGTCTGGCCAGAAGTCGGATGGGGTCTTGTGATGTGGAGAAGGTCTCTAGATCACAGACAGGAGACAATTTCCCAGATGAAAGGGAACACCATACAGAGGTTCACATTGAGTTGGGAAAAATACAGAGAAAAACAAATTCTCGACGCCTCAGCGTCTAGACAAATTGGTGACGTCACTCAAAGCCGATATAAAGGCCGTTGAAATAAACAAGTTGCGTTAGTCGACCAAGATTTCTGAAGTGTAAAGGATCGGTGCAGTTTCCGAGTTGTGTTCAATGATAGAAATTATAGTGTCAAATTGTTGATATTTATTGGCGGACATAGATCCAGTCTGTGATTGCATAGTTTCAATTAGCAACCGGAATAGGCATATGGTATTCTATTAATAATATCTAACTTAGAGTATGATTAGGAATAGATGTGCGGTGATATAATGAATTATAGGTGCGGTGATAGAATGTTCTATAAGTGCGGTGATAGAAAGTATCATAGGAGCGTCGGCACTAGTATCCTATTGTGTGGTGTTAACTAGCTTGTGTGATATATCATTTTACTCAGGGAGTTGAGGACAATGTAGTGGGATAATAATTAGAGAGATTGAGGATGGTTGGGAGGGAGGAAGGGAATGTGAAAAGGTAGGATCTTCCAGTAGGGCATCTGCTGGGTTTCTACCCGTTCCTTTATTCTTTCCTGGTGCTGCCATGTCTAAGACCAATGTGATGAGCTATTTGGCCGTATTACAGAGATCGGATCTCTGTTATAGATCTGAGTGCTGCTATTGGCCTACACTCACCTAATTAAGGTAAGAATTGAGTTGCTCTCACCGGGGGATTCTCTATTCTACAGGTTCCATTTGCAGGTCCATGTAGGTGTGCTATGATATTCAACAGTGAAGCTAGAACACAGTTTAGAAGATGATGGCTCAGGATTTGAAGACAGAAGTTGCTGAGAGGCCTCTACATTGGGCTTATACCCAAGTTGGTCTGCGGGAACCTGGCTTCTGCTGAGCAGGACATGCTGATGATACTTATGTTTAGCAAGTGATAGTTGTATCACTGAACAGTCAGAACATTATATATATACAACACTGATACCAGGAACATTTATATAAAGTTATAGAAGTACCTGGAACATTCAGATTGTGGTGTTAATATGGGGAATCTTTACAACTAGTGACACTAAATCAATTAAGATTTCCCAAGTAACAGTGACAATAGTGTTAGAATTCTCTGAGTAACAAACAGTTAATAACAGAGGAAATTCATAGTGTGAATTAGATTGAAGACTCTCATTAGACAGTGTTTGTCATGGATGTCCAAACATCTGGATGCCTCGAGAGATAGCGGAGAAACTCTTCACGTGACCGGAGAAGCATCACCTCGGTGAGGTTGTTTGTCTGGAATACATGGTGCTGGTGTGTTCTCAGCACAGTGATGAGAATGACTATACTCATGAACACTGATTTGAGTCTATATACACTTTAGAATATACGTCACACATTCTACACATTATACACACACACACTTCTCCTACATATATTCTTTGCTTTAATACATTTCTTGTTTTATTTGTTGAAGCTAGAGTTGTCAAGTATGTCATGTTGGGGAAGAATGAGAGGGGGCATGATCCAGGGGTGAGTAAGAGTGAGAAGAAGGTGTCTTCAGATTGAGGGAGTGTTGTAGAAGGAGTCTGCTGGATATCTACAGGATAGTGATATTGAATTAAAATAAATGTGGGTGTTGATTCCCCTCACTCCAGGGACGACACTAAAGTAGTAAAGAAGAACAAATAACTACTATGACATTCTTTACTAACGACATTATTGGGAGCTCGTCTGGGATCTTTGGATAGCGGGATCTCTTGTAAGCGGGATATTCTGACAGCGGGATCTTCTGACAGCGGGGTCTTTTAATACGGGATCTTTTGACACGGGATCTTTAGTTAGAGGATGGAGATATCCTATTAGTGAGAATCCAGCTAGAATGAATGTGGATAGGGGTTAAGACACTTATCTTACCTATTCACACCTCACACGTCTGCATAGGTCTGTGGTCCGGATTCTACTCTTGTCACTGAGTGATTGTGTTGTGTGGTGTGTTATTAAATATATAGATTAATTGTACTTGGTCATTATCTATATATTTGTTTAGAGATAATTAATATTCTACCTGCTGACTTACCTCTCTGAAAAATGGCCACTCCTAAACTAACCACGGCAGAATTAAGGGCAAAGGGGGAAGAAATGGGCTTGTCGGGTTCTGCACTAACAGATTACATACAGGAGGTGGAGAGGGAGTTTCGTCAAGCAGAAAGGGAAGATCGAAAGGCTGAGTTCGAATTGAGAAAGATGGAGTTAGAACAAGCTACTAGGCAATTGGAAGCTGAGCAAGCAGCTAAGAAATTTGAAGCTCAGCAAGCAGCAAAGAAATTTGAAGCTGAACAGGCTGCTAAGAGATTGGAAGCTCAACAAGAAGCTCAGAAAAGGGAGCACGGGTACCGGATGCGAGAACTCGAGCTTAAGAGACAATCTAGTGGAGAAACTGAGGGAGCAGTGGGAGGTTCCTCTCTCCCTGGCTCAACACCAGTAGGTGGACATAGCTACCATGCTATGAAGTTCCCTCTAGCGATCTACGAAGAGGAAAAGGAGAAGATTGACCAGTACCTTCAACGCTTCGAGGCTATGTCGGTAGCAATGGGTCTGGATTGTGACAAATGGAATCTCAAGCTATCCCAGTGATTACGCGGGACCGGTTACGAGGTTTATTCTCGCCTGCCACCAGGACATTAGAACAATTATGACGAGTTGAAGACGGCTCTGCTGAAACGATTCGAAGGTACGTCACATACCTACCGGAAAAAATTTCGAGGAGCGAAACGAGAACCGGGGGAGTTGTTCGCCGCCTATAGTCTGCGTCTGAAAGCCTATCTCCATAAGTGGATGGATTTGGCTGGGTTCGCGCATGACTATGAGAGTCTGGAAGAGCTCATGGTAGTCGACCAGATGCGAAAGCAAATGTCGATACCTCTCAGGACATTCTTGGGAGAACAAGGGGCGGAACGAATCAACATGGTGACGAAATTGGCAGAACGATTCGTCGAGGTACATGGGGAGGCAGCAGAAAACCTTTCTACAAACACCAAAAGTCAGGAACAACATAACCTGAAGAAAGCAAAAAGCACAGGAACTAAGAATGTGGAATCATATGTCAAAACTTCAGAGGAGAGTTTGGATAAGAGGAAGGAGGGAAGCAAGAGCACTTCGAGCTCTACTCAAAAACGACCGTGGTGGGAGAAGTGGTGTTCGATTTGTAAGTCACCTTCTCACAATACGAAGGAATGCAAATCGAAGGCTAAGAACCCTCACTCCGCGGCATGTCAAGTGACTTCAAAGCAGGTGGTCACTGAAAATGCCAAGGTCGACAAGGAAGCTCACCACCATGAGATCTCACTAAAGTCCGGCACTAGAAAATCCAGGACAGGGAAATGGTGCAAACACTGCAGGTCGAATACGCGCAATGCTATTGACTGGAGGGGAAAGTCAGGAGACTCTCAATTCGTCGTGTGCCCCGGGAAACCTAAGGTGGAGACCACCGAACAGGTCGAGGTCGAGGAAGAGACCCCAGACCAGGACAAACCACCTGTAGTGGAATTGGTAGAAGTTAACGGTCGTCAAGTGGAGTGTTTGTATGACACAGGACTGGACGGGGAGGCCGTGATTTCTGCGGATCTGGTACAGCCAGAACAATTCACAGGTGAGACCATGGAGATACAGTCTGCACAGAAGAGTGCTGTAGCCATGAAATTGCCCATAGCTAGAGTGGAGATTCGGTCAAGATATGTCACCGGCATAATCAAGGCCGCGGTGTTGACCGATCCCATTTTTCCCGAAATCCTCGGTTGCCGGTATGTCTTTCTGGGAATGCCCAGGGAGCCAGTCCATATGGGAGCAATACAGACTCGCTCTCAGACGAGAACGGATGAGGCAGAAGCAAATGTGACTAACCACTGCCAGGGGAGTTGCGAACTGCCCAGAGTGAGGATGCTACATTATGTCCTTGCTACAAAAAGCTGCAGAAAAGTGCTGATTCACCCAAACGGGGGCAGTACTATATGAAGAATAGGATACTCTACAGGAGAGCCGGAAGGGGAGACAACCTACACGGTCAGTTGGTGGCCCCGAAGGCCCACCGCTCCCAGATTCTTCATATAGGGCATACCATCTCATTCAGTGGGCATATGGGTATTGCCGCCACGAAGCAGCGAATTTCCTGCCACTTCTATTGGCCGGGAATGACAGGTGATGAGCGCCGGTATGTGAAGTCATGCCCTGAGTGCCAGAGGGTGGCACCGAAACACTGGACAGCATCGGTGGTCTTGGGTGAAATGCCCATCATGAACTCTCCTTTCGAGAGGGTAGCCATCGATACTGTGGGTCCACTTCCTAGGACTAGGAAGAGGAACATGTACATACTCACCATGGTGGATTACTGTACAATGTTGGGTGAAGCCATAACGTTGACCACGATTGACTCGAAACGAGTGGCGGACGCACTGATGGAGGCCTTTACAAGATTAGACTTCCCTGATCAAATTCTGACGGACAATGGGTCCCAGTTTTGTGGAAAACTTATGGAGGAGGTATTTAGGGTGTTCCACTCTAACCATATCCATACCAGCCATTACCACCCTCAAGCCAATGGACAAGTAGAGCGTTTCAACGACACGTTGATGACAATGCTCAGGAAACTGGCACAGGAAAAACCTGATAGGTTGGATGAATATATCCATGCAGCACTTTTTGCTTATCGGGAAGTACCTCATGGCTCAACAGGACTACCAACCGCTACGTTGCTGTTTGGTCGTCCAATCAAAGGACCGTTTGAAGCCATGTTGAGGAGTTGGACTGAAGAGTGGACGTCAGAAGAAGTGATGTCTTCTTACAAATATGTGGAGGAACTGAAAGAAAAACTTAACAAGGGATGGACTCTGGCGAATCAAAACTTGAAAAAGGCCAGAAAAAGACATGCGGCTTACTACAACCGTAGGTCTAAAGACAGATCTCTAGAGGTGGGAGACAAAGTCCTGTTGCTACTCCCAACGGGAAACAACAAACTGGAGATAGGTTGGCAAGGACCATTTCCGGTGGAGAGGGTGATATCCAGGACCAACTATCAGATCCGGACCCGAGGAAAGTCGAAGATTTTCCATATCAATCTCTTGCGGTAATACGAGGAGAGATCCGGAGACAAGGCAGCTCACCTCATGGCAATGGCAGTTGCATTGGAGACAGAAGTGGGAACCAACGAGGGCAGGAAACCTACAAGTATGTGCAGGTTAACCCTGATCCAACTTCCCAGGAGAGGGAAAAGATAACCCAGGTTCTCGAGTCTCATAAGGAGATACTGACTGATAAACCAGGACGAACGAGGTTGGTGGAGATTGGGATGACTTTCACCACCCAAGAGCCTGTTCGCCAAAAGGTTTACCCAGTGCCATTCTCTAATGAGAAGGCCCTGGAGGAGGAAATACAGAAACTGCTGGAGGATGACGTGATTGCACCATCCACATCCCCATACAATGCGGGGATGGTTTTGTTACGCAAACCAAGTGGAGAACACCGGTTGTGTATAGACTACCGACTTCTGAACAGTCATACAAAATTTCAGGTGGAACCTTTGCCGAAACCAACTCAGTTATTCGCAAGGCTCCATAAGGCAAGGTATTTCTCAAAGGTGGATCTGAGTCGAGGGTATTATCAGATTCCAGTCAAACCAGAGATTCGACCACTGCTGGCTTTCAGTACCCCCAGTGAACATTACGAATTTAAGGTCATGCCCTTTGGACTCAGCAATGCACCTAGTGTGTTTACTCGTATGATGAGGACTTTACTAGATCCCTTACAGGATCCGTCCATCATCTCATTCATGGATGATATTCTGATTTCCAGTGACAGCTTGGATTACCATTTACAATCCTTGGAAAGAAATTTCAATAGGCTCAAGGAAGCAGGGCTTACTGCTCGCCCAACCAAGTGCATGATTGGTTACCAGACTCTGGAATGTCTAGGTCACACCATCACTCCAGGACACATTGTCCCAGAGGAAAAGAACCTAGAGAAAATCAGAAGTGCTCCAAGGCCAAAGACGAAGAAGGATGTGCGATCTTTTCTCTCGTTGTGTGGATTCTACCACAAATTTATCCCACATTTCACTGAACTGGGAGCTCCATTAACAGAAACCTTGAAAAAGGGATTCCCGGACCAAATTGTTTGGACACCAGAATGTGAGAGTGCCTACAGTCAGTTGAAGGAGGCCTTGGTCAGCAAACCTGTGTTACAACTCCCGGACCTTTCCAAACCATTTGTGTTGAGAACGGATGCAAGTGGGATTGGGATTGGGGCAGCTTTGTTACAGGAAGATGCTTCAGTTTTAAAACCAGTGGCATACGCAAGCAAGAAACATCTCCCGGCTGAGAGGAATTATTCGACCATCGAGAGAGAGAGTGTTTGTCTATCGTATGGGCCGTGCAAAAATGCCAGCCCTATTTGTATGGAGGTCAGTTTCGAGTTCAGTCGGATCATCAACCTTTGATGTTCCTGGCCACTTCTCAGAAGCTCAACGCCCGTTTGATGCGGTGGTTGTTACTACTTCAGGCTTGACCACTTTATAGTGGAGTATATACCTGGGAAGGAAAATGTTGGAGCTGATTTCCTGTCTAGACATCTAGCTCCTGATGAAGAGGAATAGATCATCTGGATCGAACCTCCAAGAAGAAAGAGTTGTTGCGGGCTACTCTCTTAGAAGGGGGCCTATGTCGCGAAAAATAAACTTGATAGTTTCGATCGATGACAAACAAGACCCGACATACGTCTGCACAAACAGGCAACCCTTTGATGTTGTATAGACTGAGAAAAATAAGTCGCGTCAAGATGTCTACACACGGTCGGCATTATGTTAACAAGTTGTTGCTCGAGAAACGTACGATGGCGCCATCCGTCTATAAGGCGGGAGTCCGCCTTTGAAGTGATGGACGGAATGTCTGGCCAGAAGTCGGATGGGTTCTTGTGATGTGGAGAAGATCTCTTGATAACAGACAGGAGACAATTTCCCAGATGAAAGGGGACACCATACAGAGGTTCACATTGAGTTGGGAAAAATACAGAGAAAAACAACTTCTCGACGCCTCAGCATCTAGACAAATTGGTGACGTCACTCAAAGCCGATATAAAGGCCGTTGAAGTAAACAAGTTGCGTTAGTCGACCAAGATTTCTGAAGTGTAAAGGATTGGTGCAGGTATGATTTATTAGTTTCATATAAATATTTGTATAGACCAATCGGCACTTGGTGGCTGATATGGTCAGATTCACGCCGGCGGTCTGTGTCCTCCAAACTATTTCCTGAGACCTATTTTAATTCGGTCGACCTGGGAGTCAGGGTCAGTGTTCATCAAAAGTCGAGCAAGCTAGTCAATGCGTTACCGTAGCTGTACGTTGTGAAAGTGATGTGAGTGAATTGTTCCATAAACTAAATTAATAGTTTCCTAGCTAAAGTCCTAGTGAGACGTAGGCAATGACTGTAATGTTTCAGAAAATGAATTAATAGTTTTCTAGTTAAAGTCCTAGTGGGACATGTGCAATGAGCAGGCAAGCCGAGAAACATCTAATGAAAGTGGTGATATGGTTTCTGGGGGAAATGCAAAGAATGCCATTGACAGACAGAACAACAAATCAGTAAGTCATACAAAAAGCAGATGACAACATTAAACTGATTAGAGAAATTCGACAGGCTCATTTTTCAGACACATTATAAGAAGAATCAAAGTAGTGAACTTGGCAACAACTGGCAAGATTGAGGGGGAAAGAACAAGGGGAAGACAGAGAAGAAAATATCTGGATGGCTTGTTGGCCACGTGTCGTAGTCGAGACAAGAATACTGAGTTGATCCACAACTCATGATGATGATCATCATCATCAAGTGCCCTGCCAGCTGGCGCAGCCGTTCATGGCTCCCCACAGATCTCGGTCTTTGGTGTTCTAGATCAACTCTGCTGATGATATTCCTCCATGCCACCGTCTCAATACACCCAGCATCATTTCTCTTGGTCTGCCTCTGCCTCTCTACCCCTCGATTTTTCCAGTTGTCACAATGTTCTCCGATGCTTCTGTTCTCATCACATGACCAAAGAAATCTGTTTGCCTCTTTCTTATTGTTGTATATAATGTTCTAATTTCATTAGCCTCTTTCAGGCAAACGTTGTTAGTTACTCTGACAGTCCAAAGAATTCGCAACTTTCGTCTTAATAACCACACCCTCTGTTGCTTCTAAGTTCTTCGTAATTTGTTCATTTATATTCCAAGATTCACCGCCATACAGCAAAACTGGTTCTATATAGCATGTTAGCACTCTCTTTCTTACATTCAGTGATAATGACTTATTGTATAAGATACTCTTCATTTTCTGAAATGCAGCTTTTGCCTGCCTATTCTGCTCTTAATCTCTGTTGTACATCTTCCATCTGATGTTATAAATGCCTCTAAGTATCATTAAATCTTGGGAAGATAATGTGTTGGTTTCCCCACATCCACATGGTGGTCTTTTACCATTGCCTTTGACAGCCATTTCCGTCTGTGAGGGCCCTGCTCTACTCATGATGATGATGAATTAAAATTAGTTCATGTCCATTGTACGACGTCTGGCTGTGTGTGATTTACTGGGCAATTTTAACGCTTAGTAGTTTGTCATTGCTTTCTAAAAGAAAGAAGGCTCATACCATATAACTCAACACAAAGCTGTCTGATTACAAATCGCCCGTTGCAGATATCTAACCCTCGACTCGGTATGGCGGGTAATTGTGCAACGTTTACACTGCACGGTGCCACATAGTTTCCAAGGAGGCAATTCGAAAGTTATTTAAGGACCTACTTGTAATATTCAAACTTCGTAAATTATGAACGATTGTATGGGTTAGCATATGTCCTGCCTGCTTAACCGACATTTTGCTCTTTACATTGAGTGAAACGCCGCAAACATCGCAGTTCGCATAAACTATAGATTGCTAGAACTTGTGCATGTTTTCAAGAGGCAAAGAAAGCTGTGCTAACACCAGTGAAAGTCAGTAATCCACAATGCGTCATTGCCTCTCCTACTTGTTTTGTAGTTATCTGTCCGGCAATTCTCGGGTATAACACAGCAAAGTGTCTCCACCGTGAATGGACTCTGTACTCTCTTGTGTTACATAGTTCATGGCGTTATGAGGCTGAGGGTAAGTGTTAGTCTTCTTCCTCTTCCTCTCGCTATTCATCTCCTTCATTTTCTTCCTGCTTCTTTCTTTCTTTCTTTCTTTCTTTCTTTCCTTCTTTCTTTCTTTCTTTCTTTCCTTCTTTCGTTCTGTGTCATGGTTGGGTATTTAACGCTTACAACTCTCATCCATCTCTTTATATTTTGTTCTCCTTATCCGAGAAGGCGAGGTGTCCAGTCTAGCTATCAACAATATGAACCTGGCAGTTCGGTAGTTTTGCTCTACCATTATACTCGGTAGCTTCTGGGTTTAAGCTGGTACAAAAACCGCTCAGTCGGAAGCCCTTCTGTGACCTGGTTGTGTGAAATCCACACCAATTTGTAAGGACAAAATTAAGTCCCAAGTCGTAAATATGACAACGTTAATGCCTCACCCTTTACAGCTCGTTACATTCAACCGCAGCGGTTATTGGCTGTTTGTGATTTAGTTGGTAACATTATATTCATGAGTTTTCATGTGATATCTGACGTGTTAGGAACATGAGACTTAATAAAGACGTTCTGAAAGTAGATACAGAAATTCAAGAACAATACATAGCGACTGTGAAAAATAAGTACAATGCAATAGCTAAAATACAAAGTATAAATGAACAATGGGAAATGTTAAGGGACTCCATTCATCAAACTGGCAAAGAAATATTACCGGAAAGAAGTCAAGTAGCTAAGAAAAAATGGATGAATGAAGAAATCTTATGCTGATGGACAAAAGAAAACAGAGTAAAAATAACAAACAAGAATACGCTAAGATAAATAAAGAAATAAAAGATACATTTTGGAAGGCAAAAGAAAGTTGGTTAAATGAGCAGTGCAAATAAAATTGAATTAAATGCCATTAAAGATACAAAAAATATGCACAGACAAATCAGTCAGATCATGGGAAGAAAAATAAGAATAAATACTGGGTGTTTGAAATCAAAAACAGGAAAGATATTATTGGAGGAAGGTGCTATAATGAAGAGGTGGAATGAGTATATAAGAGAATTATATGACGGGGAAAGGGAAGAATTAACAGAAGAAAGTAACTTAGAAGGTCTACCTATTCTAAAAGAAGAAGTCGCTGACGCTATGAAATATATGAAGAAAGGAAACACAGCTGGACCAGATGAAATAACATTAGAAGAGTTAGAAGTATTGGGAGAATTTGGAGTAGATATATTAACCAAAGTATGCACAGTGCATCTGTGCGGGATGTTGTTTGTCGAGACTTCTGTCTTTTCCACTTTTCACATTGGGCAGTGGGGAGTGTTTTGTGTGATATTCACTGGCACAGGAACGGAGCATAATGGGGACGACCCGTTGCTGTGAAGTTGGAACTGCAACTAACTAACTAACTAATATTAACCAAAATGTTAAATGATATTTACAGCAGTGGATATTTACCCAGTGATATGCTGAAATCTGTATTTATAGCTATACCAAAAAGACCAGGAGCAATTGAATGTGAAGATTTTCGTACAATTAACCTCATAAACTATATCACTAAGCTTCTGCTCAGAATCATAATGAGAAGAACCAGAAAGAAAATAAAAATGGAAATTAGTGAAGAACAATATATATTTGTTGAGGGAAAGGGCACAAACAATGCAATATATACATCACGGACACTAATAGAAAGGTCAATAGAGAAACAGAAAGACATATATTTATGCTTCATAGATTATATTAAGGCATTTGATAAAGTAAAACATGATGAACTGATTAAAATGTTAGAAGATATCAACACTGATGGGAAAGATTTAAGAATAATAAACAATATTTACTGGAACCAAAAATTAAAATTGGAAATAAAGAGAGTAGTTATAAACACATAAAGCTAGGAGTACGACAGGGATGTGTCTTGTCACCAGATCTCTTCCCCTATATAGCGAAGTAATAATGAGAGAGATCAAAGAGATGCCAGGAATACTAGTTTGAGGTTATAATATAAATAATATACGCTATGCAGATGACACAGTATTGGTGGCAGATAAATCAACACACCTACAACAATTATTGGACACTGTAGTAACAGAGAGTGCAAGGAAAGGACTCTCCTTGAATATCAAGAAAACAGTAACAATGGTGATATCAAAGAAAATGGTGACACCAAAATGTGACATTGAAATAGAAGGAAACATTCTTAACCACGTGGATAATTTTAGATACCTAGGGACATTTATAACATCAGATGGAAGATGTACAACAGAGGAAGAAATTAGAAGCAACAGAGATGTGGTTCCTGAGACGAATGTTGCGAATTCCTTGGACTGCCAGAGTAACTAACAACGACTGCCTGAAACAGGCTAATGAAACTAGAACACTAAATACAACAATAAGAAGAAAGAAACAAACAGCTTCCTTTGGTCATGTAGTGAGAAGAGAGGCATTGGAGAACATCGTGACAACTGGAAAGATCAACTAGCGGCTTGTGGAAGTAACCTAACACATCACTTTCAGACGAAGACAGTAAAACTGCGTTGAACTTCTCAAGTCGATCTCCTACATAACATCTGACTGTTATCTTTTTTAAATGTGTATAGTCATAATCGTGTGCCTTGTCGAGAAGAGCAAGCCATCATGTTCTTTACGTTTTCTTTTTTTTTTTTTTTTTTTTTTTGCATTTTCCATGTATAGGACATGGCTGTCAACATCAGCATTTTATTGCTGTTCTTGATGTCTTGGCTAGTTTACGTTCAGTAGTTTGCCATTGCTTTCTGAATATCCGGCTCTGATATCAACAAGTTAACACCCAGAGCGACACGGAGTGCTGCAAAATCGGTCGCAGCTGTGTTTCAAACGCGAGTAACCGGGCTTATGAATCACGTCCGCAAGACCTTAGCCACGCAGTCCAGTACTTTACGTTATAATAAATGGAATATTTAACAGCGAATATTTTGAAAAAGCCGATATTGTGAAACCTCATGAAAACCCATTCAAATAGGCCTGGGCTCGCAGGTCCGCATGACCGAATGGATAAGAACGCGTGTTCTTAAACATCCGGTGTGCTGATGCCGAGGTAAGCGTTTCAACCCCTACACCGGACAGCTGGACTAAAATGTTGACCTGTCGTCCTTGACGTGGGGACGTCAATTACAAGTACCTCTGAAGTCGGAGTGGGATCGCCTGATGGCGAGGGACACTGTTAATAGGGAAAGCTAACCCACACGGAAAATTCAGTCCATGACTATTATAAATAGTATGTATGGACTAGGCTTGAGTTCAAAGCGAGCGAGCGCAAAAAAAAAGGCCTGGGCTCGCTTATCGAACCAGGCTAAAATAGAGATCAGTACACATCATGAGAACTGAAATCGGATGGCGAAATGTTTGCATCATACATCGAATGTCGACTGTTCTAAAGTTTGGGACTGACGTAGTACAACTCCTGCAGTTAAAAAGGTCATTTACTTAACAACCAGGTGTTGTGGAAATTTAAAGAGAATGATATTTGCCATAGAGTATGCACGATATCATTACTATACTCTGACCAAACAGCTATAAGACGCTTGTTACGATGTGTGGGATAAATAGGAAAGAGCCAATCACGCATCGCGAATTTTTCTGAGACTAAACATTTCAAATAAAGTTATATCCAACATACTTAAGACCAAATGCAGTGATATTTTGACAGTATGTCTCTATTTCAGATTGGAAGTGAGCCTCAACAGTTTGACAAAACCACACACGTTGCATATAGTCGATCTTCCATTGTTAGCAGCTTAGCTTAATTTAACAATCAGCTGGAACTTTGAGAAATAGACAAGATGGACAACGATACATCCAGATGTGTTCTTTTACAACCTATAATCCTTGTTGGGGTTTGCAGTGGTGCAGGGTTTGGCTGCTGTGTGGTATTTGTTAGTTTATTAACACTAATTATAATACGACGAACCCCGGCACTGCACAACAATACAAACTACTTTATTGCTTCTTTCGCTGTGTGTGACATTTTTACAAGTATTGCTTTTATAGGCAATCTTGTACTGTACTTCCTAAAGTTCGTTGAACATGCTAATGTGAAGAACATTCTGAATGCTTTGATACTTGGAGTATCCTACTCTTCAGTATTTTCGTCACTTCTCCATCTGACAGCCATTGCTATAGATCGTTATATTTATATTCTAAAACCGGTGTACTATATCAATCATATGACTAGAAAATACAACGTATACACGATTCTGTTTATTTGGGTATCAACGCTGATTCATGTTTTTATTCCATTAATAGTTTTTAGAAATGACACATTAAATCCAGATTGCACATTTTTGCGTACTCCGTTTGAATTGTGCATTTGGAGTGTTATCGCTGATATCATGTTTTCCTGTGTGATATGTGGATGCTACTTTCGGATCGCTTATGTTGCCTTTCAGCGCGAGAAAGCAAGGAAAGGTCGGAGTCTGCACAGCTGTACACAACAAGACGTCATTATTGTTACAGCCAATTGGAAAGCTGTTGTAAAAAGTATCAAGTTTTTTGCATCCATGTCTGGGACATTTCTTGTTTGTTGTACTCCATTGGTCGTTACCAAATTGTTGTCACAGATATCATACAATGTACCAATATACATTTCATTGTCTAGTATTTTCATTTTTCAAATTCAGCCAGTTTTAAATTGTATACTTAATTTTAAAATGAATGGACATTTTCAAATAGAAAGTAAGAAATTGTTTTCAAAATATCTTGTGATCTGCAGTAAATAAAATAACTGTTTTAAACTAGAACGAAGATTGTAGGCATTTGAATGCAAATACTTTAGGACAATTAGAGAATATGTGATTGGTAGCACAAACGCATTCTATGTTAGTTAAATTTCGTTTTTACATTTTTATAGACCATCGGTTCTCGGTTTGTGTTGTTGTAAGTATCACATCTGACACCTTTAATTCCCAAGAAATGTCTTGGCACGGAATTTAAATTGGGTCTTTATTAGAGGAATTAACGCGGGGTCTGAGTGTGAACGCGAGCGAAGAAGGAGGGACAGTCGATTACCCATATACCAGCATGCACATATGAGATTGTAGTGTAATATAATGGTGTGTTGGGAAACGACCAGTAGGACAGAGGGTTGAGTCTGCACCAATGGGTGGGGTATTGCTGCATCATATTACAGACGTGGTCAGGACCCTTTTGGATCATTTAAACAGCGTGGAGGAAACGCTACACCATGTTTGCCTGGAGAAAATGGTGGGTCAGGGATGGGCCAGAGGATATGGCCGACACTCTCTACTCCGAGTAAAGACCCGACGTTTACATAATCAGGCTGCAACTGGTGATATTAGTATTGGGACTCTTTGCTTGTTGAAGAAGAGGGCGGAACGCGTATGAGTATGTCCCGATTGTTGTGATGTCGGTCGTTGTCTCATCACAACTCAACTCAGTGTAATATGTTTAACTATTATATTTAGAGTTTCACGTTGGAAGCTCGTTAACTGATTTAGAGAAATTAGACGTAAACAGTCAAAATTGTTTGGGCATATTATGAGAAGAAATTAATTGGAGAGCTTGGTGACAACTGACAAGATCGAAGGGAACAGACCAATGGGAAGACCGAGAAGTAACAACCTGGATGGCTTGGCCACATGGCATGATCGAGACAAAAACGCTGAGCTGATCCACGTCTCTGGTGATCCAGTGAAATGGCGAGTCACGACCTCCCACGCTTTCCGGCATGGCGCATAATGGATGGGTGGATGGTTGGAAGCTTCGTGTACAAAATATGTCCATTGGAAGTTAAACAAAATAAAGACCCAAAGTCTTGGCTTGTTATTCAAACTAAAATTACGAAAACAGAGGACGTTTCGGCGATAACCCTTCATTGGCAAACAACAATAAGAAGATAGAACGGGACATAAACGGCTGAGATGGCACACCAGTGACTATATTGGAAGTCGGATAAAACAGTCACCATTTATGCAGTTTGTCAAGCAAATGATTTCATAAAATTATTCATTCCAGTTCATTAGCCACATACCAATTAGAACCTACTTTTTTTAAAAATCATCTTCAACAAAGACATCGAGAGAAAATCACATTACTTACACTTAACTAATGAGCGCTTGTGAAGTCTCCATCTTATTACGAACAACGTCTAATGAACGTCATATAACCTAGAAAATAGCAACCAATAAATGCTAGAGTTGAATGCGACGTCCTGCAAAGAACACAGCCGACCGTTGGTGTAATGGCTAGGACTTTACGCTGACAAAGGTATGAGCGCGGTCGGACGAGGGTTGGATACCTACGTACTCCCAGGCCTAACATGTGATGCTCCTTGCACTTCACATATCCACATCTGGTTCCTTCTAGGGGCCTTTTATTGTTTGTTTTGATATTGGTTGTTGTTGATATTTGTTATTCTACCAACAGACATGTCAAACTCTAAAGTAAAAGTAAAGGTCTCTTAGTTTAGTTTAGTTTAGTCGATGGATCAGCATCACAGCACAAGGGTGCAACCCATAAGTGCTCCGTTCTACTCCTAACTCAAATCTTAGTCGGGGGAATCTCAGCTCAGTGCACGAACTCTTTAGCACCAGCGAGGATCCTGAAATACTGTATGTTGATTTTAAAATTGAATTTTTTCCCGGGCAGCGCGGTTAGGCTACTTTTTTTTCGATTTCCAACTGCCAAGGGATTTTTTACGTGGGCAACAATACAACACGGGCGTTCGATCTCACTACCCAGAGACCAGGGGAAATTTTGTTACTAGAAGTCCACGTGAAAACATCCCGGCCCTCACCGGGGCTTGAACCCGGGACCTCCAGCACTCGAGGCGGACACCATACCTAGCATTGGACATAGGAGTTAGAACCCTATTATTACAGTCGGCACTCAGTGGGTATTCATTTTAGGATGTCTGGACCTGAGAGCTGGGGTACATTTTGAAAATTCCTAACCGCCCTGATGCAGATCGAACCCAAGATGACCAGACCGGCAGGCGAGCGTCTACCCGCTATGCTACCGCTTCTCCCTACTATCTATCTAATAATACTGTATACTAAAGGAGAAAGGGAGATTACTCTGTGTTAGTTCATGTTACTGAATACTACTATCCGTGTATCACTTCATGTTACTGGTTATAAAGATCAACGTATCAATTCATGACATCTATTATTAATATCCGCATATCAGCTATTACTATTGATTTCATCCATCCATCCATCCATCCATCATGTGCCATGCCGATAAGAGTGGGCGGTCATGTTCTGCCATCTCACTCGATCACCAGAGTCGTGGATCAGCTCCGTTTTCCAGTCTCGACCATGCCACTTGGCCAATCCATCCAGGCATTTACGTCTCGGTCTTCCCCCTTGGTCTCTTCCCTTCGATAATGCCAATTGTCACCAAGTTCTCCAATTCATTTCTTCTCATAACACACCCGAAAAATTTTGACTGTCTACGTCTAATGACTCCATGTTTACGTCACATACTTTTTATGAACACATTTTTCTCCATGTTTAACATTTTTATGAGACTGCTCATGACAATTGTCAGTGTATGTGTATGAGTAAAGTATGGGAGTTTGTTCATACTAGTTTCAATGCTAACGTGAGACACTTTGTATGTGTCTAGATGTGAGGAGGTGTGAGTGTGTGTGGAGGATGTGTGTGAGTGTGGGGATATGTGTGGGTGGGGGTATGCGTTTGGATGGGTTGGGGTGTGTGGGTTTTTGTAGGTAGTGATATTTGTGGGTGTTGGTGGGATGTGTGGATGGATGTGTGGGGGTGAAAGTAGGGGTGTGGGAATGAGTGTGGGGGATGTGTGTATGGGTGGAGGATATGTGTATGGGATGAGTGTGGGGTGTGTGTGTTTATGTGGGTGGAGATGTGTGGGTGGTTTGAGGAAGTATGTGTGGGTGGCGGGGTTGTGTGGGTAGGGGATTGTGTTGGGTGGATTGGGGATGTAAGGGCGGGTGGGGAGAAGTGTATGGTGTGTGGGTTTGAGATATGTGTGCGGTGTGTTGGTGGGGGATGTGTGCATGGTGTGTGGGTGGGGGTGTGGTGGTATGGGTGAGGATATGTGTGTGGGTGGGGGATAGTGTGTGGTGTGGGGGATGTGTGTGATGGGTGCGGGGAATGTGTGTATGGGTGGGGTATATGTGTGGGTGAGTAGGGGATGTGTGGTGGTTGGGGGAAGTATGTGGGCGTGTGTGGGTGGGAGATGTGTGCGTGGATGGGGAATGTGTGGGTGGGGGTGTGTTAGTGGCTTAGGGATGTGTAGGTGGGTGAGGGATGTGCATGTGTCGGGGTGGGATGCGTGAGTGGGTGGAGGATAAGTGTGGGTAGGGGTATTGTGATCGAGAGATGTTTGGTTGGGGGTGGGTGGGTGGGGGTGTGTGGGTGCGTAGTGGAGGATGTGTGCGTGAGTGAGTGTGTGTTGGTGGACGGGTAGGGAATGCGTGTGTGGGTGGGGAGAGGTGTGTGGTGTGTTGGTTAGGGATATTGTGTGGGTGAGGTATGTGTGTGTGGATGGGGGATTTTTGTGGTGTGGGGGTATGTGGGGTGGATGGGTAAGGGTATCTGTGTGGGTGTGGGTGGGAATATTGTGTGGTATATGGGTGGGGGATATGTGTGTGGTGTGTAGGTGGGGATGTGTGGTGGTATGTGGGTGTGGGATGTGTTGGTGAGGGATATGTGTGTGTGCGGTGCGTGGGTTGGGAATATTGCGTGGTAGGGGATACATGTGATGTGCGGGTGGGGGATTGTGTAGTGGGGGATTGGGTTAAGGCATGTATGGGTGGGTGGAGGATGTACGTGTGGGTGGTGAGGTGTGTGTGTGAGTGGATTGGGATGTATGGGTGGTTAGGGAGATGTGTGTGTGTGGGGGGGGGGAGGGGGGATTGTATGCGTGGGTGGGAAATATGTGGTCAATGGAGATGTGGCTGGGGGATGGGTAGTTTGAGGTGTGGGTGGGGAGAGGATGTGTGGGTTAGGATGTGTATGTGGGTGGGCGTGGGATATGCGGGTTGGTGGGGGAATGTTTGTGGGTGGCGAGTGTGTTTTAGTTGGGGGAACAGGTGAGGGGAGTGTGGGTGGGGGATGTGCGGGAGGGGGATGGGTCGGTTGGTGGGGTATGTATGTGTCCCTTGGTGTGCGTGTGTGTGGGTAGGTGGGGGTGTGTGTGTGGGTGGGGTGATGTATGGGTACGTGGGAGATGGGCCTCATAACATGGTAATTTGCCTTGTTTATGTTTACAACATTCATTTCACAATGTTTATTTTTCTTCCTATGTAAATGTATAATGCTCTTGATGAACGAAAGACGAGTGACTGGAAGGGCCGAATGTAAGACGGGCCTGCGCGCCCAATTTGTGACCCTAATAAAGTTGATTTGATTTGATTTGATTTGACTCTAATCAGTGTCCGGTCTTCATTTGTTTCTTGAAGGACTTTTTCATTGGTTTTTCTGTCTGTCTATGGTATTCTTTGTATTTTCCTCAGAAACCACATTTCCACAGCCATCAGCTGTTTTTCAGCTTGACTGCTTATTGTCCACGCTTCACATCCACACACAAGTATAGGTTCTATGTAGCACTTCAACCTCTTTTCTCGTTTCAAAGTGATATCTTTTATTGGTCAGTATGTTTTTTCATCTTGCAAAAGGCTACCTTCACATGGCATTCTTTGTTCTAATTCTTCAGGCATCTCCATCATATGTTATCACTGTGCCGAATAACTGTATCGATTCACTCGCTTAAGAATATGCCTATTTACTCGTATATCACATTGTGGTATTTCCTTCTTCCCAGTGACGACCATATTCTGTGTCTTCTTAATATTCACTTCTAGACCCTAGTTGTTCCTATGTGCAACACCGCATCTACTAATTTGCAGGTCCAGTTTATTGTCTGCAATGAAGACTATCATCTGCATATCTAATGTTATTGATGCATCGTCCCCAATGTTGATTCCACTGTATCATCTGCATATCTAATGTTATTGATGTATCGTCCCCCAATGTTGATTCCTTCCATATCTTCTATATTTCTGAAATTATTTTCACTGTACAGGGAAAAAAGATCTAGAGACATTATTGTCTAAATAGCAGTTCGTGATTTACATTAGTAGTATACACGTATCAGTTATTTACTTTGACTATTAACATCTTCGTATAAATTCATAATAATGATAATTAATATTCACATATATGTTCGTGTTATTTATTATTAAAATCTGCGTAGTACATTTTGCTAATTATTAATATATGCGTGTCAATAACTGCTATTGTCAAAAATGTTTTGCATATCCTTTACAGACATCGCTGTCAACATCAGCATCTTTCAGCTGATTGTTGATTTCTTGGCAAGATTACGCTCAGTAGTTTTCCATTGCTTTCTGAGCGACCGGCTCCATACTCTCATAAGTCACTGGCGCGACTCTAACCGCTTCCAATTCTCGTGCGCTCACGTCAACCACGAAAGTATTCGGGGTTACGGAGAAAGCTGATAACCCTTCGACCAGGGAGACCGGCAATTACTGCCATTGCTCATTAACATTTGGGTATCATTTCATGACAGTGGTTAATAATGTGCTCATTTCAATTCATGAATTTGATTACTTATACCCACATATCAATTCATGATATTGATTATTAATTTATGTGGATTAGTTTGTGATATTGATTATTAATCAGTTTATCTATTCATGATAGTAATAGCTAATAGCCACATATCAGTTCACGATATTGATAATCCTGCTACATGACAATTTGAGAGCAAGAATTAGTCATCAGATATGAATTCAGCGTAATGAAAAAAAATACTTGTTAGACAACCATATAGTTTATCACTTCTTTCCATGTTCACACATTAAAGCAGATAAAACGTAGGCACCTAACAATAAGAAAGATACAATAAACAACACAGAGAGGGAGTTAGTATTTCAAAACAGTATATACATAAATTCTGATTGTGTCGTAGGATTTTTGCAGACTGGAGATATTATTTTGTAGACGTGTAGAAGTGTGTATGTTTGTGCAGGTTCCGCCAAGTATATCGTAAATGCGAAGAAATTAATTTATAATTATTCGGTTTTTTTGTGTGTGCATATCCCTTACACTTCGTTGCAATCAACATCAGCATTTTCAGCTGCTGTTGATGTACTAGGCAAGATTACGCTCCGTTGTTTGCCATTGCTTTCTTAGCGACCGTCTCACATACCCCTAAGTTGCCGACGCGGAGCGAACCGCTACCGATTCTCACACACGACACGTTTCTCACGAGAACATACGGGATTGCGGAGAAAGTCGTGTAACTCCTGGACCAGAGAGACCGGCTTTATTTGTTATTTTATAATTATTCGTTTAGCAGATGGTATAGTCTCCTTGGATAGCTCAGTCGGTAGTGAACTGGTCTGTAGGAACATGCTGCCAACATGACGGTGGCTGTGGAATTATGAAAACGTGGTGAATTGGAGTGGGTTCTTTATTATATCCTGCAAAAGAGCAAACCATTAACAATACTAAATGCATATCAGAAAGAATAATATAAATACAGACTAAAGTTCTTTTCGCATATCCTTTACATGACATTGCAGTCATCACCAGCATTTTGCAGCTGCTGTTGACGTCTTGGCCAGTTTCACGTTCAGTAGTTTGCCATTGTTTTCTGAACGACCGGCTCACATACCCTCCGTAAGTAACCAACGCGACGCTATCCGCTGCCGAATCTCGCGCAACTGTGTTTCTTAGGAGAGTATACGAGATTACGAACAGCGTCGTTAACACCTTCGTCAGGGAGTCCGGCAAAGAAGGGAGTACAACAACTAGTATACAGACATACGCCCCATGTAACGGCACTTACAGCGATGAATTCAGATACAGATATTTTCATAACCTTGCAGGCACGTTAAACAATGTCAAAGAGGCAAAAGATTACGATAGTTGATTGCAGCGGACGAATATGTACAAGAAGAACACCGTGGGATAAATGGCTGAATGTGACTGAATGTAATAGCCCTGGTGAGCACCTACTTAACATATGCTCCAAACAAGGACTAATAATAGCAAATCTTGTTTTCTAACATCGTCTCATCATCACTAAGTGCCGTGCCGACTGGCGTAGGCGTTCATGACTCTTCACAGATCTCGGTCTTTGGTTTTCTGGATCAACTCTGCCGTTTATATTCCACCATGCCACCGACGCAATCCATCCAGCATCATTTCTCGTGGTCTATCTCTGCCTCTCTTCCTCTCGATCTTTCCAGTTGTCACGATGTTCTCCAACACCTCTCTTCTCCTCACATGACCAAAAAAAGCCGTTTGTCTCTTTCTTATTGTTGTATGTAATGTTATAGTTTCGTTAGCCTCTTTAAGGCATTCGTTGTTAGTTACTTTGGCTATCCAAGGAATTCGCAACATTTGTCTGAGGAACCACATATCTGTTGCTTCCAATCGCTTTCTAATTTGTTCATTTATATTCCAAAATTCACAGCCATACAGCAAAACAGGTTCTATATAGCTCTTCAGCACTCTCTTTCTTACATTCAATGATAGATACACATTGCATAGGATATTCTTCATTTTCTTCATCGTCTAGCCACACCAAACCCGGTATAAATGGAACAACATAGATCAAGCTTTTCAAATCGACTTTATTCTACTTAGAGAATCAAACACAAGATTACTTGTGGATTCAAGAGTACTACCAAATACACACATTGATACTGATCACAAACCAGTTATAATTTAAAAAAAAAAATAATTTAACATACAGGAAAATAAGAAACAAAAAGGTAACAGCAGATGTCATCAATTATAGAAGGCGTTTGGAAAATACGGTTACAGTCGAATCCAAACAATGAATCACAAAGCTACATAAGAATATCCTTGACGAATTCTCAAGTCTTGATCAGGAATGGATAATTATTTTCAAGGCTGCCATGCTCGACGAAATGCCAAACGATCAATTGTAGCATCTAAAGATTAATCCTGCAGAATGTGAAAGATACTAGACCTTAATAAATAATGCCCAAGATAATTGTGCAAACATTTCAACAACATGAGAAACAAAAACGCACGCTATAACCCAACCACTATCATAAATTATTTAATCCATGAACAAAGACTAGCA
>JACEFZ010009500.1:0-157500 GCA_014155875.1 Cepaea nemoralis
CTGCGGTAGATTGAATTGTTTTTGATTTACCAAGTTTTTCGCTCTCCTCCAACGGTTTTGCAGAGTTTCAAGTTTACATTTATTTCATCTGTAAATTTCTCTTTGACTGTAATTTCTTGTAGTTTTTCTCTGTTATATGTTGGGTGTAATCTTTGTAATTTAATATAGAAAGCTCTCTTAAGTTTTATTTAAAATTTTGCTCCAACGAGGAAGTGGTCGCTGTGGCACTCAGTTCCTCTATAACTTCTAACTTGTTGTATGTTTGAAGCATTTATGTTGTTAATTAAAATGTGATCTATTTGATTATAGGTTCTCTTGTCACATGATTTCCAAGTTTGTTTATGTATATCCCAATGTTTTGCAGTCTGCTGTACTGCTGATCTGCAGTACCTTGGCTTCTGCTAGGTTGATGACTCTCCAATCCATTGACATTTGAAGTTGTATGTAGGTTTTCCATTACGGCAACTTTTTTTATAAGTTTGCTCTCTACTTATTTTTGCATTGAAGTCTCCCAGCACAATCAGGATGTCCTGTTTGGGGGTTTCTTCTATGACATCTTCCAGATATTATAAAAGTCTTCTTTAACGTCATCTTCTTTCTCTTCAGTAGATGCATGTACATTAATCATCGTTATATTTTTTCCATTTACGTTTTATTTTAATTTATTAATCCTGTTATCAACAGCTTTAAAGTTTAGAACGTTCCCCCATAACTCGTTTTTTGATGACAAATCATGTTCCTAATTCATGTTTATTTTGGGTGTTTCCTCCATATATTACAATCATTCCATTTTACTCTAAAGTACCCTCTCCTGGCACCTTATTTCTTGAATTGCTGTTATATCCGTATTATATTCAACCAGCTCCCGGGTTAGTTCTTAGGCCTCTCCAGCTCGATATAGTCTCCCGTACATTCTATGTTCCATCCATCATGTGCCATGCCGGTAAGCGTGGGCGGTCATGTTCTGCCATCTCACTCGATCAACAGAGTCGTGGATCAGTTCCGTGTTTCTGTCTCGACCATGCCACAAGGCCAAGCCATCCAGATACTTGTTTCTAGGTCTTCCCCTTGGTCTGTTCCCCTCGATCTTACCAGTTGTCACCAAGTTCTCCAAATCATTTCTTCTCATAACATGCCCAAAAAAATTGTGACTGTCTACGTCTAATGTCTCTGATCAGTTTACGATCTTCATTTGTTTCTTGAAGGACTTGTTCATTGGTCTTTCTGGCTGTCCATGGTATTCTTGCATTTTCCTCAGAAACCACATTTCTACAGCCATCAGATGTTTTTCAGCTTGGCTGCTCATTGTCCAAGCTTCACATCCATATAAAAGTACAGGTTCTATGTAGCATCTCAACACTCTTTTTCTCGTTTCAAATGACATCCTTTTATTGGTCTGTATGTTTTTCATCTTGCTAAAGGCTACTTTTGCCATGGCGATTCTTGTTCTAATCTCTTCGAAGGCATCTCCCATCAGATGTTATTACTGTTCCGAGATAATTGTACCTATTCACTTGTTGAAGAATATTCCCATTTACTTGTATATTACACTGTGGTATTTCGTTCTTCCTAGTGACGACCATAATCTGTTTCTTTCTCCTATTCTATGTTCCAAATCTCAAAAGTCCTTTAACGTTCCAAGGTCATTGTCCAAATAAGTCAGTCCGAATTCGAGGCTTATTTATCTGTTTTCGTAACAAAATAGATTTTACAAAAGTGGGGATGTTAACCCCCACACTTCAACCCCCAACCTGGAGGACAGGGTGTTTCTCTTTGTCTGTTCTCTAACCTGTTGACCTGTCCGGCTTGGGAGGCCCTGCTGGTAGCTACGCTACCGCCGGCATAGCTCTCAGGGTCATTGTGAAACTCAAGCTCCCCCACCACGCCAAGTTTTTAATTTTACACTTAACATAATTTATAGCTATAGATTCTTCAAGTTAAGACGTGACTTGATAATAAATAATTTATAATTCTGCTTTGTTCCTCCTCTCCATGGGAATGCATCAATCCCAGTTTTAAAAAGCAAAGGTCAGTGTGTCCGACTACGACATGCATTTTTTTCAGGTTTACTTCCTCTACACAGATTCCACCCAAGGTCACGGGTTTTATCTACCCGTGAGTGGGTTTACTCCCTCTACAAAGATTCCACCCAAGGTCACGGGTTTTATCTACCCGTGAGTGGGTTTACTCCCTCTACAAAGATTCCATCCAGGTCACGGGTTTTATCTACCCGTGGGTGGGTTTACTTTCCTACACAGATTTCATCCAAGCTCAGGAGTTTTACATACCCATGGGTACGTTTCTTGTTATTCCAATATTTCCCGGACAACGGTTTTGCGGACTACACTTTGTGACCTTCAGTTGCCGTGGGAGTTTTAACATGCTCAGCTTTCTCACGGCACGTCATATTTTAACGGCGTTATCTCAGAAAGCTAAGGATCCGATCTCCCGACCCAAGAACTAATGGGGACATCTAATATAATTACAGTCATTAATTCCTGGGGAATTGCCATTGTTTCCTGGGAAAATATACAGCTCGTATTCTTTTCCATTATTTCTACAAGACACTTTCTGGTAAAATTGTTTCTTGGAAAACAAAAACTGAGCTATCGAATCTTGCCTCAACGGTTCTTAGACTAGAGACCTCATCCTGTGAGCTATTAGAATATCAGACAGTTATGGCGATTACTAACTGGCGAATTCTGGTGCTACACATTGTTTGAGATTCATTGGACGAAACTGTACTTGTGTGTTGCCCATTGCCCTGTTTATCTTGTTGCAATTAGATCGGTTTCATGTGTTATCGGTGGATTCTTGGCTCCGTGTTTATCTGTCTGGCCCGTCTTCCACATATCGAGTGGCACCAACCAGGTCTATCTAGGCACTCCAGTCTTGCAAGGACATGAGCACACAGACTGGAGCCTGACACTGGATTGCTCAACTGTAATCTGAAACTGGCAGGATTGTAGTGTTGATTGGGCTGTGGGCTCAATATAATGTCTGCGTCTCCCCTTACTAGAGCTAGTTACATTTTGGGGCCAACTTGAAGCTTCTATTGTCTCTGCATTACTGTTTCAAGTTAGTGTTGATAAATTTAAGCGACACTTGTGTTGACTAATTACTATATTTTTTAACTGAGCGTTAGCACAAATATTTCATGCTGGCGATTCCAGAAATTTACTGTTTACAAATTAATGTTAACTTCAATTGTTAAAGTTACGAAGATTCTCCCAAAGCAGTTTTCTGCTATGGGTCTGTGATCTGATAGGTCTACCACATGTTGTAAGCTTGAATGCACGCATGAATAGGTGGCCAATATTGGCCTTACTTTAGCAGGCGAATAACCTAGGCGTCGAACCCGATATTATCAGTGCAGTTCCTTATAAACTACGCTTTCGGGCCAGCAACTCCAATGTATATATATCGTGAAGAACCATATATTACAATTAGTTGCTATGTACACTGTTTGTATCGTGAATGAAGCATATTTTAAAGCTAGTTGCTATATACAATGTTTGTATTCTTTCAGTAAATGTTGAACAAGAATGTTGACAACAAGTTTCGTAATCATTAAATTAATACATGAAATAATCAACCCATAAATAAATCGACATATGAAGGCAGGAGTGCATACCAAGCATAGACACTCCTCCCTGTAGGATCGACATCATGGCACTCTATGTACACTCATAAAAGCTCAGTCTCCCTGGGAAGATGACCATGTTGTAGATGCTGATTTTCCCAGGGACACACGAATGATACCACACCTCGGTCACGTCCATTCGTGCTTGCTTCCATGCCAGAAACAAACCTAAACGAAAACTCAAACATCCTTAAATATTCAGTTTTATTTTTGACTGTCCTTCAAATGGCACTCGTCGTCAGATTCTCTTAAAATTATCAGTGAATATACTGTCCAGTCGGAAGGTTTAGAGTGCTTGCTCTTAAACTCTTCGTTATCTTATTCCTGGGTATTGGGTTCATTCCCTACATTCGTTAGTTGGATCTAAATGTTCTTTTCCCGATCACGACGCAGTGGTAAATAACTGAAGGTAAACCTTCCTAGACAATAAACCTGGGGTTGATGACAAAGTCGTGCAGGGTTTACAACATTTTTATTATACTGTCCGTGCCATGCTGGAGTATCAGGCAACGAAGGAGCTGATCTGTGTGCCTAACCGACCCCGTAGTAAAACACTGCATGGACAAAGCAAACATTCCAGAGCTCCAGTAGTAGAACACTCACCATGGACAAAGCAAACATTCCAGAGCTCCAGTAGTAGAACACTCACCATGGACAAAGTAAACATTCCAGAGCTCCATTAGTAGAACACTCACCATGGACAAAGTAAACATTCCAGAGCTCCAGTAGTAGAACACTCACCATGGACAAAGTAAACATTCCAGAGCTCCAGTAGTAGAACACTCACCATGGACAAAGTAAACATTCCAGAGCTCCAGTAGTAGAACACTCACCATGGACAAAGTAAACATTCCAGAGCTCCAGTAGTAGAACACTCACCGTGGACACAACAAACATTCCAGAGCTCCAGTAGTAGAACACTCACCATGGACAAAGCAAACATTCCAGAGCTCCAGTAGTAGAATACTCACCATGGACAAAGTAAACATTCCAGAGCTCCAGTAGTAGAACACTCACCGTGGACAAAGTAAACATTCCAGAGCTCCAGTAGTAGAACACTCACCATGGACAAAGTAAACATTCCAGAGCTCCAGTAGTAGAACACTCACCGTGGACACAACAAACATTCCAGAGCTCCAGTAGTAGAACACTCACCGTGGACACAACAAACATTCCAGAGCTCCAGTAGTAGAACACTCACCGTGGACACAACAAACATTCCAGAGCTCCATTAATAGAACACTCACCATGGACAAAGCAAACATCCGAGAGCTCCAGTAGTATAACACTCACCATGGACAAAGCAAACATCCGAGAGCTCCAGTAGTAGAACACTCACCATGGACAAAGCAAACATCCGAGAGCTCCAGTAGTATAACACTCACCATGGACAAAGCAAACATCCGAGAGCTCCAGTAGTAGAACACTCACCATGGACAAAGCAAACATCCGAGAGCTCCAGTAGTAGAACACTCACCATGGACAAAGCAAACATCCGAGAGCTCCAGTAGTATAACACTCACCATGGACAAAGCAAACATCCGAGAGCTCCAGTAGAACACTCACCATGGACAAAGTAAACATTCCAGAGCTCCAGTAGTAGAACACTCACCGTGGACACAACAAACATTCCAGAGCTCCATTAGTAGAACACTCACAATGGACAAAGCAAACATTCCAGAGCTCTATTAGTAGAATAATCACCATGGACAAAGCAAACATGCCAGAGTTCCAGTAGTAGCTGCTATTTTAGTCTGGAAAGCTGATCTCTATAGTAATGTTCAACAACCGCGTTGCCACGAGACAGATAATCTTTAAATAGGTCTCTTTTGGCACTCCATAAAATTGTCATTGAATGAATCATCAAAAAACAAGAATTGGACGGTAAACTTTAGTAACGCGTGCCATCAACTTCTCGTGGCTTGGTGAGGCAGTATGGATTCGCGACCTGGACTGTTCCGGGATCAACTCAACTTCAGATAAAAATGACTGCCAGACACGTAACACTGGCGTAGAGAGTACAGATTGTCTGGCCATTTTGTGAGGAGAAATCATTTTGTAAACTTGGCGACAACTGAGAATATTGATGGGAAAATGGCAAGGGGAAGGCAGTGACACGACATAATCGTAACAATCACACAGACCCGACCCACGACCTGGGAGATGGTGAACGAAACGCCCACAATTATCGGCATGGCACTTGATGAAGATGATGATGAGCCACATTTTATTAAATTATGTCTTCATCTTGCTTCATCTTGTTCCACTTGTACCTTGCGGTATCGTCATGAAGGATAAACAGTGCAAGAGTGCTCGTCCATCATCTCATCTTGTTCCCCTTATACCTTCGTTTTCGAGGTGAAGCATAAACAGACAGGAGGGTGCATGTGTATGGGCTTCATATATTGAGATTCACGTGAGCCTAGTTGAGTTGCCCGCACCATTTCACTTGCTATTTTCTAACGAAATCTAGCGCTGCGAGTACCTCTACTTTTTCTTTTTTTTTTTGCTTATCCCTTACGGGACGTTGCAGTCAACACCAGCATTTTTCAGTTGCTGTTGATGTACTAGGCAAGTGTTACGTTTAGTAGTTTGCCATTGCTTTCTGAACGACCGGCTCCCATACCAACACGTTATAGCACAATGCGACACGGCCTACTGCACAAATCGGTCGCTGCTGAGCTTCGAACGCCTGGTACCCGGCTCACGAACCGCGTTCGCAAGCCTTTAGCCACGGAGCTGCCTTTAGTCCTGATGTATTCATTTCTGATTTCTTCTCTTCTTAAATCACACATAATAATGCAGACATATTAATACACAGTGCGTCTTGACTGACGATACCTACAACTATACATAAGCTAACATATAAAATGTAACCAGTTTTTGTATATTTCCAGGTGAGGTTAGAACCGAGACAGTTTGTGAGAATTGTGCTGTGACCAGTAGACACAAACAACAGAGAGCCGTACCGCAGCAATGTTGGGATTCCTTCTCTGCACGCCGATATTCTCCCTGGCTCTTCTCTCAGTTAACTCGGCCATGGAAACTGAGCTGGTTGAAAACGACGAAGGTGAATATCGGTAGTCTTATTTCTTAGTAAAATACAATACAATGAGGTGAATAAACCAACGCTCACGATTTACCAGAGTCTGCTTAGCTAGCAAGTGGATCACTGCTGTTGAATTCTCATGACAAGCCCGAAGAACGTGAGTTGTCTTTTTCTGACGCGAGTAACAAGTTCTCTTTGTGAGTTAACATCTTTCAAGATACCTTCATTACTATATCTCTGTACGTCCACGATGCTCTCATCATTATTCTATAAAATATTTCACATAATTCCATACGTGTCTGTTAATTGTCCATGATGTAGCAGGGGTGGTTGAATAAACCTCTTGAGAATACTGCTAACTCACTTCGACTGAGACAGATAAAATGTAAACCAATCAAATTTATGTAACCAGTCATCAGCCGATATTATATCCCCAAACTGGTGTAATTAAAATGCTGGTTTTGATCGCAAACATTCAGTCAGATGACGTAAACATTCAGTCAGATGTAGCAATCATCAAGAGGCAGGTGTAGCAATCATTCAGAGTCAAATGATGCAATCATGGATGTTTTTATGTTTGACATTGTCCATAGACTGTGTGGCATAACGCAACCACCATTATTCATTTACCAACTCCTGCCGCAAAAAGAGGAAACAACATTAAAAGAAATTGACTTCACAACCGCAAATGGAGACTAGGACTTAAAACTTAACATCGAAACTGGAACTGAACAAGTGACAAATGACGTGGATTCTTAGAAAGATTGCATCAGACAAAGCTCGGAAGACCATTGGACGAAAAGGGACATGTGACCCGCTTTCGCGCCAAAGCATAATTAGCATATGTTACTATTTCATCAGAAATGTTAATAAGCCCGCACTCTTTTCTGAAACTCGCCTCATGAACAGATGTGAGAAGATTGTGTGACCAAAAGTTTCAATGGGCAAGGCAGAATGTCTGGATCCTAGGTGAGCTTGTTAGGCCTTAGATTAAACTGATAACCCGATGTATCAAGTGTCAAAAGAACGGTATCCAGTGTTTGTGATGTCAATTGAAATGTATTATTATTAATTAAAACCTCTGAAATGTAAAAATGCTCGACTGTAGATTCTAACGACGCAGAGCCATTCCCGGGCAAAATGACTCTCTAATATTCTCTTAGATGAAACTGCAATCTCTGATATTCTTAGAGATAATTATTAACTTTAAGAAGTGCATTATACTATTACATTCTATTCTAACCAACTGTGAGAAGTGATGATTCTAAAGCAATCTTGTGCATTTCACCAGAAAACACTGATAAAAGATGCTATCACTATCTACAGCTGAAATGACAGTTCGTGTACTAGAACAAGTGCCTTGTTCTAAAACAGACTTATCTATGCCTATTTCCGATCTAGAAAGCTGAAAGAGAAATCAAATCTTTCCTTTCTGCTTCATCTGTTGAATTAATAGGGTTTGATGGAACTAATATTTATATTTATGTCAAATTTAATTAGATAAGGGCACACATGAATTGCTTTACATGAGAAAGTTGTGCTTCGCGGAACACCATCACGCGCAGTGAACTTAACTCATTACTCAACATAACTTAAAACACAACACCACTCAACACCACTCATCACCACACAACACAACACTCAACATCACAACAACAACAGATAATGGAAGAGAGTTATTAGACACAAGAAGAAGAAGAAGAAGTTAATTGGGAAAACACAGAGAATTATTTATACACGCGATAAACACCACTGAGTGGAAGAAATGTTATAAATGTATGTCATTTATTTACATGCATCTTGACATATTCTCACTCTTGTCACTGTCTTACTGTACACGTTCACTGACCCCAGGTCAAATGAGAACCTACATACAGCAGGAACCAGTTGATACAAGGCGTACACAGTGTGATAAACTCTGACCACCCCAAATTAACCCAACACTAGATTAGAGAGAAAAAGAGGGGGAGGGGAACTAGTTCCTACTTCAGGAATTTAGATTTCTTCCGACCTACTTCTTATTATTGTATTGGTAGGAATGTATATATTTATGTGAATATTCATCAGTGATCTTGGTGGCTACATACCAACAACCACCCAACACATCAGCAAACTAACCACCTAAATCAGACCTGAAAGAGGGAAGCCGAGAGAAAGAGATGAACCACAAGTGAGATGGAAGATGACTTGGCTATGAGCAGAGTATGGGGAGGCCTTCAGAGGAGCTATACGGGCAGACCTGAAGTGGATCCATCAGTCAATGGACCCTGGCTTACCTAATCTTCCAGTCACCAGGTTACCTTTCTAAATTGGTAGACACCACACCCAATTTCATGAAACTGATAATTAATTGTTGATTCATTACCATCACACTTAATATGTACAACATCAAAATGTTTACTATGTTTCACACTTGTTGTCATCTCATATATTGATGCTTGATTGATTGTCTGGGACTATGGTCCAATGTGCAACTTTTCTAATATTTTGTGTAAATCACAATAGAGATGTATGTACTGACCAGAAGGCTCAGGCCAGTCAATAAATGTTTACCATGAATTGACCTTCTGTTAATCTGTCAGTTCAAACCTATCAGTGAGTCAACAACTTCTTTGTACATCATGTTGTCAGAATCTAATGTGATTGATTATGTGTTTGATTGTTTAAAGATAAATTAACTCATAATGACTTACTGAATGGGGAAATAAAAAGACTCTAGATCTATCAACTGCTCAACATCCATGTTTTCTTCATCTAAATCAGGCTGAGAAACGTCTCCAGACTTTCCTCAGATTTGATAACCAATAAGGGGGCTCCAGAGCTAAAGAATCCTTGGAGAAGGGGCAGAATCCCAGTTAGTAATCATTATTCTCACCAGGGCCATAATCTATATCTCCTAGACATACTTAATAGAACGAGGCCTGCAGATAACTCAAGGTTCATATTCTGGGGTTATTGAAGATAGAAGAGGATGGGGCTCTACTTCTTTTGTTAGAGATGGGGCAGTGATCTCCCACTCCTTTCAAAATATATGACAGACTGCCCGAACAATAGCTGAACATTGGAGTAGTCGAATGTTGTATGTACCTGAGCATGTATGAATAATGAGCTAGCAATGAGGAAATTACGGCGCTAGATATGTTAATATAAAGTTGAGTTGCCTTGAGTCAAGAACCGACATCACATCACTCGGGATATCTATATACCTGCTCCGTTCTCATTTTCAACAGTCAGCGAGGAGTACCAATACTAATGGTACTAGTTGCAGTCTGATTATGATTCCGTCTGACCTTTTCTAACAGTACTGCTTGTCTGCCGCTCTATTCTCTCTCAAGGCTATAATAATTTATCTGCTCATCCATCTCTACACACAAAGTGCCCTGACCATGTCTGCCTTATCATGCACCAAAACCCCACCCAACGTTGTGGACCCAGCCAATCTGTCCGCCTGCTCGTTTCACAACACACCAGCGTGTCCTGGGGAAAAGATCCAACATATGCTCCCTATCTTTGATTTCGGATTTGAGGATGCCACTCTGCACGAAGCATATATGTCTTCACCTTTCATAGCATGCTCTGTGAATCCTTCCATATTAAGTGTGTATTATTTTATCTTCCAGTCAGCGGAAACCCCTGTGGATGATTCCACCTCTATTCTCGGACCTTATATCGTGGTATCGTATGCTAGGCTCACCTGCACTAAACACCGTCCATTGACCTTCGCTATGATCCCCCAGACACATCTTTTACCTTCTAGCACAGAGCCATCCGTGTAGATGATTACATCACCATGTGCGAATTGTAGTGAATCAATTGTTGTAGCTTCCATGCAACCAAGCATGCCAGTCAATGATTGATTGATTTATTGATTTAGGAATCGACATCACAGCATTCGGGGCATTCCCATAAGTGCTCCGTCCCCATCCTCAGCGAAGAGTTCCAACACCAATAGTACCAGTAGCAATCTGATTATATGTCCGTCTCGCCTTTCCTCTGAGCGTTGAGCGTCGGCCAGATCCCCTCGTCACACCTCGCTGTCTCATTCTTGCCAGACCATGGTAATCCATTTGCTCCTCCGAGATGTACACGTGCTGCCACAAGGCCGCAACCACGTCTGCCTTGTCATGTATCAATACTCCACCAAGTCCTGCAGAGCCAGCCAATCTGTCCGCCTGGTCATTTCCCAGCACACCGGCATGCCCCGGAGAAAAGAGCCAGGCGATGCTTGTCACCCGTGACCTCCGAAGCGAAGCACGCCACTCCGCACGAAACCTGCCCGTCATCACCCTCGTCAGCATGCTTTCTGAGTCAGTTACAATCACGATGTGTGTGTGCGTCGTGTTCTCCATCCAGCGGAGAGCCGCAGTGAATGCCTCCACCTCCATTCTTAAGCTGGATGTTGTGGTATCATATGACAGGCTCTCCTGCACCATACGTCGACCTTTAGCTTTGTCTATGAACCCCCAGCCACTTCTCTCACCTCTTGACACCGAACCATCTGTGTAGATAATCACATCACCCGAGTGAGCATTGTCCTGAATTAGTTGCTGGATTTCCACTTCCGTGGCCCCTGCTGGCCACTTCATGCACTCCCGGCTTAATGTGATTATAACTCTGCACAAGTCTGACTGCTCTGCTGGCACTCTGACCCACTCCTCTCCTCGCCTAATGTTCTCCAAGATGCACACCTGTCTGATCGTATCCTCCGCCTGAGCCATCCATTATTTCCCTCTTATCAGTGGCGGACCCTTAACTGCGTCCAGCTCCTCATGCAGTGGGTGGTCTGTGTCTGCAGCTACTCTGAGGTATGCCTTCGCCTGCATCACCTTGAGCCTACCAGCAACAGTCGGCAGACCAAGGATGTAACGCATACACACTACTGGGGTGTCTCTGGTGCATCCCAGAATGACCCGCATAGCTTCGTTCTGTATGCGCTCTAACTTCACCAGCTGACTCTCTAAGATAGTGAGCAGTCCTAATCCATAATCAATTACTGAGAGGATCAAGTGCTGGTATAGTGTGACAAGCATTCTCTGCTCTGTGTCCATTGCAGCCATAGTTTTAAGTGCACTTAGTCCCTTTTGAGATCTTGTCACAACCGTCTCCACATGGTCCTTGAAGGATAGACTCCTGTGAAATGTGATCCCCAGATACTTCAGTTTGTTCTCTCTGCTGACATTTCTACCATCTATCGCGAGGCTTGGGACATCAGCTCTCATCCTGTTGTCCAAAGAGCACCACAAACAGCCGCCTTTTCCGGGTGGATGACAGCACTCATTTCAGTGCACCAGTCAATCACTTTATCTACTGTCGCCTGTAACTCCTGGGCTGTTTGCTCCCTAGCTTTCCCCTGCCTATATGCAAGAATATCATCTGCAAATGTTAGTATTCTTCCAACCCCTGGTGCTTCTAGATTTGCAATCTTGCTCGTATACACATTAAAGAGCACCGGTGAGACTGTAGATCCCTGTGGCAGTCTCGGGGTTAACATATGTGGCTCTGAGGTCCATGCGCCCAGACGGAGAGCAACCCGATGAGAGTGCAGGACGGCTGCTATCCAGTTCACCAACCAGGGATAGACCCCCTTCTCCATCAGTGCGGTCATCAAATTATCATATCGAACTCTATTTTACGCATCCCCGAGATCAAGCGCTGCTGCCATCGTTTCCTGTCTACTCTGGAACCCCTCATAAACGTCAAAGGCAAAAGTTGACCATTTGACCAGGTATCTTTTCCTGGCCTGTACCTCCCCAGGCCTCTTGGAAGAAGCTTCCCACTTTCCAAAAACTCTTGCAGCTTGACAGCGACTATCTTCTCTGGAACCTTCCCAAATGTATTTTGAAGGGTGATGATTCTAAAGCCGCTAAGCTTTGAATGATCCTTGAATAGTTTTGGGAGAGGAATGAGATAGCTGTGCACCCAATCCTGCGGTACTGATGCTGTCCTAATGCTCTGGTTAAAGCAGTCGGTCATCTCCTCCAGGCCTGCATTGCTCAAACCCTTCATGTGGCCATACCTGACCCCATCGGGCCCTTGTGCCGTGTCTTTTTGCCTTTTTAAAAATGTGTTTAACATCTTCCACCCATATGATGTCTTCATAATGCATATCCTTCATGGTGCCAGATAACTCCTCTCTAACTGCATCCCTGGTGTCCGCATCATTATGATTGGTCTGCTCTAAAAATCTCTGGAGAAACGCCTCCCCTTTCTCTTTGTCTGTTGTCACGCGCACACCATCATCTCTATAAATTGTTCCCACTGTCATAGGCCGATCGTTTCTTTGCATTTGCCTGTGCAGTTTCCAGAATTGTTGCAGTGTTTTATCACCACCAATTTCTTTCATGAAACATTCCCGTTTTGCGTTTTTGGCCTCTGCAGCACAGCGCTTGAAAACCTCCACCTTGTCTTTCTTGACATTTTCCGCTGTGTCCACTTCCTCTCGTGAGCTTCGGGGTGTCTGCCGCACTTTCCTTAGCTGCTCCACTGCAGCTCTCTTTGCTTTCCAAGCATGGTCTACTTCTGGGGTCTACCATGGGGGAAGCAAAAAAAGAGTTTTAACAGTCTTGTTGCGAGCCCCCTGTCTGAGGCGACCAAGAAGGCAATCGGTCCACTCATACCGGAAGGTCTTGCATGCTCTCCCAGCCTTAACTTTCCTGGATTTAGAGATCAGGACTGAGCATGGCATGTGATCACTCCCATGGTCATTGAAAACAGTCCACTTTACATCAAGGACTGATGACTGCGAGACAAGTGCCCAGTCAATAGCTGTGCCTGCATTTCCAGGCCTCATTGCCATTCTAGTCGGCCTACCATCATTTATGCAGACCACATCGTAGTCCACCATGGCATCCGCAAGGGAAGTTCCCTTTCGGTTTTCTCCACTACTGTCCCAATCTCTGTTCCTTGCATTTAAGTCTCCACATATGAGTAGCCTATCACCTGGTAATTCCTCCAGTGCCTTAAGCCAGTCCCAGTGTTCCTTTCTGACAAAACAGTCCACTGTGGCATATACATTTATGATGTTCCAACTAAAGCCACCAATCTCCATTTGTATACACTGGACCTCTCTTGCACTGTGATTCCACTGGTCCAAGTCAAGTACCACATGCTTCACTCCTTCCTTCACCAGCAGACCTTGCCCATGTCTCTTCTGCCCAGTGGGGTTTATATAACTGGCGTACCCAGGGCAATTGTATTTGTCTGCATTTAGCTCCTGGAGTTTGAGGACATCAAAATCATATGTTAGTCTCTCCAATACAGGACCTCGCTGCCTGGCACTACGACAATTCCAGTATCCCACTCTTACATAGTTTAAACCTAGTCTCTCCACTTTTCGTCTTGTTCTCCTGGCGCCTGCCCTCCTATTTGTATGCCTTCTTCTAACACCATTTCCTCATCTTCTCCTCCTTACTCTCTCTTCGCTAGCCTCTGAGGGATGTGGTAAGCACAGAGCACGTGCTCCGTAGCTCCGGCGACGATTCCCGTGTTTAAATAAATCCATAGGCAAAGTTTGGATATTGCAGGAAATAAACGGTCATCCTAGCATTGCCTGCTTGCTAGAGAAGAGGCAGGGGATGTCCCACAAGAGTCCATACACCTGGTGCCGCCTCGCACGCCTGCCAGACGTCCATCGTTCACGACCAGTTTACCCATGGCCATCCAGTTCCTCAGCACGCTGGTCCAACTTGAACTTGGGGGTTTATATTTGGAGTTTTCCGTCTCCTGCTGTCCAAAGCTAACGGGTTCCACCTACCCGGGTAAAGGGTTAGTGCGCCCCAACTCGCGTGGTAGGCACGTCTCGGAGCATATGAGGCATTTTCTAAGGAACTCATATCCAACCCTGAGATTCCGCCTCGTCCTCTGTGCCCACCGCCAGTTGGTCCCCGGCTGCTTATTCGATATTCGCAGCTAACCTCTATATCTAGAGGCCGTTCCACGATCCGCCACCAGTGGACGCGCTGGGTCGGGGATGGTCGCACCAGCTTTACCCAGTAAATCTCCAGTAATTGCCAGTCAATCCCTGCACCACTGGTCCGATGTAATTATGACCCTGCACGGGTCTGTCTTTCTCTCGAGCATTTAATTCCAACCTCCCCCATTCCAATGTCCTCAGGCATGCGCGCGACTATTGTATCCTGTGCATGCGTCATCTATGATTTTCTTTTTATCATCATCTGTCCATAAACTATGTTCACGGCTGCATGCAGGGAGTGTTCCTTTTCTGCAGCCATTCAGAAAAGTGACATAGGCTGCAGCACTCTGAGCCTGCCCGCAATCGTTGTCAAAGCAAGGATTTTTCGCAGACATACAACCGGCGTGTCCCTTTTGCATCCCAGGATCATCCGCACAGCTTCATTCTGAATACTCTCTAGCTTTACCCCTCTGACTATTTGGCACTACAGGTAATCCCAGTCTTACTGAATTACTGAGAAAATCAGATGTTGATAGAGTATGAACAACATCCTGTATTCCATGTCCATTTAGCCACAATCTTCAGCGCACCAAGTCCCTTCTTAGATCTCATAACACCTCATTCCACACGATCCTTGGACGGTAGGCTTCTGTCGGAAGTGAGTCCGTGATATCCCAGTCTGCTCTCTCTCTCTCTCTCTCTCTCTCTCTCTCTCTCTCTCTCTCTCTCTCTCTCTCTCTCTCTCTCTCTCTCTGTTATCATTTCCGTCATTTATTTTGAGACCTGTAGATATAAATAAGAATAGTTTATGCTTCAGGAAAATGCGGCAAACAAATCTAAATCTTCTAAAGACGCCTGGAATGAAACAATTAGAGGAAGAAATGTTCGACGAGCCAAATAATATGGCCATGTTAAAAGACAGGACGCTCTTATAAAACCCACTCTGGCTGTACATATGAAAAACAACGGTACAAGTGGGAAGTTATCCTAAAGTGATGGACGAATAACAATTTGTAAAAATGTACAACCAGCACACTAGACAGACAGTGTTGAAGAGCCTTTGCAGCTAAATTTTATTGTGAAGACGGCACGTGATTCCGTGATACCAACATGTAATGAAACTTCACATCGACGGAGAGGCATATTAGAATGTCACCAGGTATTACACAGCACAGTATTTACAGGCTGAAGGAGATTAGATCTCGGTTGATGATGTTCCCTCCACCAGTTATAGGTAGTTCAATGTCACATCTAGGCTGGTGATGTTCCCTCCACCAGTTATAGGTAGTTCTTTGTCAGCATTGTCACATCTAGGTTGGTGATGTTTACTCCACTAGTTATAAGTAGTTCATTGTCAACATTGGCACATCTAGGGTGAATTACCAAAATACGATAAGTAGATTGTGAGCTTTACTAGAACACGATTACAAGAAACAAAATGAACGTTGCGGTCAAAGCCTTCATCAGCACAGAACAAACAACACAGACACAAAACTAATAAAATAATCACTACATAGAAAATACAGAGGTTACTTAGCTGAATCCTGTCTTGATTGAATGCGTCTAAAGCGCTAGCCGTTTGATGAGTGTGGAGACAGGCCGGATGTGATAATTGAAACGGGTCGATGGGTAACAGGGATTGGCTAAAATGCCCGATGGGCGGGGTGGGTGGGTGGGGGGGGGGGGAGAACACCCATGTGGGCGAACGGTGAATGGCGAATTAGCAGTGAACTAAAGCCGGCTCTGTGGCGAATGTTTAAGTTCGAAATTCCGCATACCCAGTTGGCGGGCGTTTGGAATGCAGTACGCCCTGTTTTGGTTAGCATATGATAGCATGAGTAACGATCGCTCAGAAAGCAATGACAACAACCGAACGCTCTGTAAAACTTACGCCATCACGTTATTCTAGTGGGCTATACAGACGCGAAATAGGAGAGAGAGAGAGAGAGAGAGAGAGAGAGAGAGAGAGAGAGAGAGAGAGAGAGACAGACAGACAGACAGACAGACAGACAGACAGACACACAGACAGACAGACAGACAGACAGACAGACAGACAGACAGACAGACAGACAGACAGAAAGGGAGGGGGGAAGTTGGAAGTTAAATGAAACTATGTTGGACATTAAGGCCGTGAGGGGAGAGTGTCCCAAACTGGAAGATGAGGCGGTTTTCCAACGTCTTGCGATCACGCTCGTGAGATGCGCACGATTTGAGCACCGTGACCTGTATGTCCGCCACGCCATAGTGGTCAGAACTGTTGAAGAGCATCGGCACCGGTTTCTGGGCACCACTGCTGATATCAGATAGGTGTTTCCTAAATCTGTCAGCAAGACGTAAGCCTGTCTTACCGATATGCCTCATGTATCAACGAGTGCAGACGATCGCATAGATAACATTGCGACTCGTGCATGAGAAACCCTCACGAATGTGAAAAGTGGTCTTGGGGAATGCCAGACTCTGGGTTTGAAGTACATATGGGTAGGTATTGCAACATGATCGAAGACAAGCCATCGTACCAAGAAGAGACGTATGAGGGTGGGGTAGACTACTATGGACCAGCACATCCCTGAGGGTGGTGATGTTTCCTCCACCAGGTATAGGTAGATTATTGTCAACATTGTCACATCTAGGCTGGTGATGTTTCCTCAACTGGGTATCGCTATTTCATTGTCAACAGACTTACTCCAATAGCTAGTTCTCAATGAGGCACGAACTGGTATCTATCAGAAGTGAACAGTTTAAAGAATCCTCGTTTAGCGTCTAATCCCTCAGCTGGAGAGACAACTTTCGGCACACACTAACTAACACGGTCTCAACATAAGTTAAACAGCAAAGGAACCCTTTATCAAGCTATGAAGCGTATTGGGTACATGTTGCTAGCGGCATATTTTTGCATACCGATCAGGCACTAGACGGATTATATGTTCAGGACCATCCCGCCGCTGTTAGTTCTAAGGATATTTCATGGTACCATTTTACGCTGGGCTAGCCTCAGAGCGAGGTCAGTGTAATTAGCACCTAAATGTAGGGGAATTCGATCACGCTAAAACATACCGTAAGAATAGTTTATACATAAGTGTCAGGCATGGCTTGAGTAATACGTGACTTTCTACTGCATATTGATCTATAATATTTCAGTGCCCTTGAAACAGACCTGGAGCTGTCCACTAGGCTGGTCTACCTACCAAAGAGACACCCAACGCTCCTGTATGTTTCTGTCTGCAGAACGGAACACTTACGCAGATGCACAATCTAAATGTCATGATCTGGGAGGGTTTCTTGTCACCTTAGAGGACCCAGACAAGAGACATTTTGCGATAGGTAGGTATTTCTTCCTTCACATTTCAGATGTCCTAAAAGATTAATAAAGCGAGATGGCATGGGATTGGCTACCAAATCTCGCAAAAATTAATATCTGCAAAATGCAGTCAATTACGAAAGAGTCTAAATAATATGAAAGTAAAATACGTAATCCGAACAGGATTTTTAAAAAGGCTCTTCTAGAAGAAGTAGAGGAGAAAGACGAAAGGAGTGTGGATGGTCATCTTATTTCCTGCACCTGGAATATTAGCACTATGTGTGCAATTGGAAAGACAGCACGAATGGTAGGTAAATAAAATATAAGTTTAGCATTTGGGGATTATAAAAATCAAGATGGAAGGAAGCAGGCAAAGAGCTTCTAAACCAGATGAAACAGTGATTTTCTCAGACAATACAGAGGAACTGTCTCTCACGGTGAAGGAGTGGCGCCAATGCTATCAACATAGGTAGAGAAAGCGCTAATAGAATGGGAGATAGTGAGAAATAAACCAAAGCAAGCATGAATGTGATCCGGAGAATTTTTTTTTTTAGATGTTGTACATCCCTTACAGGACGTTGCAGTCAACACCAGTACTTTTCAGCTGCTGTTGATGTACGGAGTTAGGAACTGACAAATGATACGGTTGAACCAGTTAAAGAGGAATTTTACACACAACTGCAGCTTACTATGTGTAATCTAAGGAATGGTAATATCACATTTGTGATTTCTAAAAGTACTGGCGAGTTTTGGCCATTATAGACCATAACTTTAGGTAGGGAAAAATACCAACTGCACCTCCCAGTGGTAGAGGATGGGAAGCACATCATGGTGTGGTTAACGAAGCCCTTGGGACCGGAATAAGTTGACAACTCTGCAGCTGAGCAGAGCAGGGCACTCACTTGTCCTTACAGTCGGAAATGGCTGTCAAAGGCAGAGGTAAAAAGACTACCATGTGGATGTAGAAGGCAAGGGAGACCATCACATTATCTTTCCAAGATTTCATGGCAAAACACATTTCAGAGTTAGTGAACGACGTTAATGGCTGTCTTAGGACATCCTCGTCCGGTAGGGACAGTCATGAGCCACAGGTGACACCAGACTGTCATCCAGCTACTGATAGCAAAACCATAACTAAAATAAATAAAGTTGGAGTAGGAACATGGAATGTTAGGACATTAAATAAAATGGAAAGCATGAACATGAATATGTTAGGCTAAGTGAGATGAGATGGAAGGGATCGGGCAAAATTATAACCATCAAACACACAATAATTTATTCTGGAGGGGATACACACGAACAAGGGTTGGAAGAATATTTGATGAAAATGCAGCCAAGTCAATTAATGGATACAGGTGTATTTCAGATAGAGTTAGTATGGTCAAATTCAAAGGCAAACCAATGGATATGGATATTATACAATTATATGCACCAACAACAAGCAGGAGTGATGAAGAAATACAACACTTTTATGATGAAGTAGAAATGGCGATGGCTCAGATTTCATCACTGAGGTGTGGTAATTTAACGATGGGAAAAGAATCATCAGATCCTAGTAGCCAACTATTATAAGACATAAGAAATGGCTCGTAAAGGTAAAGTTTCCTGATAGAGGCCAGGAGAGCACAATGAAGTCACCGCATTAAGCGGAGGAGAAGTCTCACTCTGAATACCAGGACGCGTGGTGTCTCCCTGCCACATTCAGCTCTCCAAAGGTTTGTTAATGGTTGAATTATTACTAAATTTAGTCCAACATAACCATAAACATAGCCATAAATTAACAAAAAGAAGACACAGATTATGTCACAAGGTGCACATGGTGTACCATCAATCTTTATTGAAGACGCTGAACTGGAGATAGTAGACCATTTTACATATCTAGGATCAGAGGTAAATAGCAAATTATCCCTCGATCAGGAAATCAACATCCGGATTGGCAAGGCAGCAACAACAATGAACATGTTAGCAAAAAGAGTCTGGGAGAACAGGAAGCTTACTGCCAAAACAAAAGTCCTCGTCTACCAAGCCTGTGTCCTTAGTACTCTTCTTTATGGCAGTGAAACCTGGACAACTTACTCACGCCAAGAGAAACGTTTAAACAGCTTTCATATGCGGTGTCTGCGAAGAATACTTGGTATTAAGTGGCAAGACAAAATCACAAATACTGAAGTATTGTAAAGATCAGGTTGTGTGACAGTGTATTCCATGCTCAGTCTTCGTAGACTTAGATTGATAGGACACGTTAGGAGGATGGATGATGGTAGAATTCCAAAGGACATCTTTTTTGGTGAATTACAGACGGGTAGGAGATCTCAGGGTCGGCCTCTACTACGATACAAAGATATGTGTAAGCGGGACATGATTGATACAGGCATTGATAATGCACAATGGGAGCACGTCGCCGCTGAACGTATTGCATGGAGGGCAACTATCAGAAATAGAATAAAGACAGAGGAGAAAATGATTGCAGATAAAGCACACACAGAGCGTGAGAGACGTAAGATGGTGCAAAATGGTGGAAATGACCATGTTTTCACATGCACCTACTGTGGGCAAACATTTGCAGCAAGAATTGGCCTTACCAGCCACACTCGCCACCGCCATGAATCGTAGTTATTGCCATATGACAGTTATTAAGCCTTTTTGAAGCACAATGTACCAAACTATCATCTGTCAAGACGGAAAGGTGCCAATGTAACCATAAACAATCAGCAAGAAAATATCAAAATCTCTGCTACAATTTATAATAGTATAATGGGATAACATGGGAGGGGTGTATATTAATATGGCATCTCACATTTACAAAACTCAAAATCACACTAAGGAAACATTATAACTCTAATAGCCATCACACTTAAATAATTATAATGCCACTGTTTCCTCGTCAGGTACTAACTAAACTGTCTTATATTTCACCACAGGAACTGCTATATATTGTTCATGAGTTCACTGGAACTAATGTAAAAAATCTATGAATTCTTCACATGAATTAATATAAAATGTAGATAAATTCTTCACAGGATTCTAAAGAATTTGATAAAGGTTTTTAGTTACGACTTTTGTTATTGGCCATGTTATAAAGAATAGGTTAATGTACTTAGCTGACTTCCACACTGCTGGGGCTGTGTTGAAACCAGAGAGGTCAATGATGTATAATGGAATTACGCTCTTCCAGTAGTAGCAAGGCGAATCCATTCATCTTTTATCGATGACTTTGACCCTCCAGGATGACAATGACTCATTTATTCATCCAGCATTCATGACTATGCCCCAGAGTAAGCCAAAAAGACCACAATTCTCTGTTAAAAACATTGATCAAAATCGCAGACCTCTACTCACAGAAAATGGGAGGGGGGGGGGAAAGAAAAGAGAGAGAGAAAGAAGAAGGGAAGGCGAAGGGATCATTTCGTAGGGCAGGATAGTCAGACCTTGCCCAGTTGGGTATCATCACTCCAACATCTAATGTAGGCCTGTACCTCCCATGTTGACAAGATATGTCTCTTTCACCCCTGCGCTGTGCAAGGGAATCATCCTCGTTTTCTCAAGGCCAGTCGCCAAGATTAGCTGGGTGGTTATCAGCAAGAATGATACCATTACACAGCCCTGGCATTGTCTCTCTTCTCCAGAATAAATGACTAGGTAACATCACCTCATATTTATAACTTAACATCATATTGATATATTTATAGAAAACACTCATTTATAAGTACTTCATACATCAATACATATCTAAAGAGACTCACTCTATTTTCTAGATAGAGATAAAGAGATTATAAATGACAAGTCAGAAAAGTATCATTTATAAAAAATAAAATACAAGTGATATTCCATAAAAGTATCATGGTAGTTCGTGTCCTCATCATAAGCTACATCTGAAGACTCTAAACAAATAATGGATAGGAGGTTCATCATTCCTAAAAGGCATGAACAGAACCAGAACGATCCTCACTCAATAGTCTCCAAGTCAAGAAGAATCACCTTTATCTTTTGAGAACTCCTTTAGATCTATTCCTACTTCCAGTATTCTACAGAAAGCTCTACCAACCAAAGTTCAAATCCTTTCTATTCTAACTACCAATCTAAGTCTATTCATTATGATCATCAACGTACCGATGTCTTCAGGAATTTTAATTTATATATATAATTTCTCCTGAAAAAAAAGACACCACATCTTTCTTTCTCAAAGGTTCTCGGCCAAATGCGGCAAATATTTTAAATCTTTCCTCACGTTGCATCCGCCCATCATAGCTCATTTTACTAAGCTTATGTACATTTTTTCCCCGCACCATTCAAAATTGCTCCTGAGTTGGGCTTTCTCTTGGCGTGAAAAAGTACGTCATTCTAAGGTGGCTGGAGATGTTGCCTGCGTGACAGACTTTCACTAACAGTTTCCTGGGGTTGGCTTCCGTCCAAATTAACATCAGATTCCTGACATCAGACGTGCAGGTCTTGTTTTTCAACAATGTGTTCGATTTCTATTTTTAGCCGTTGGCAAACTCCAAACGCCGGGGTTGTGCAGTTTTGTTATATTTAAGAAAGTATGAGTGGTTTACTGTAATACTGTGAACAGTTGAAGTGGCTCTTATTCTGTATTCAAAATGTTGTTAGGGTGCAAACATCATACATGTCACAATCACAATAAATAAAAATAATACTGGTAGATTTTAATGCAAAAGTAGGAGGAAAAGAAAACACATGGAGGATATAGTGGGAAATTATGGTTTAGGTGCAAGAAATGAAAGACGAGAGAAACTATTCGAATGGGTAACTCTTAATGATATGATAATTGCAATCAAATAGTTTAATCACCATAACATATGACCGTTCACACGGATAAGCCCAGATAAGAAAATAGGCAACTAAATTGACTACATTGGTATTAATAAAAGATTTAGAAATGTTTTAATTAATGTAAAGAGAATCCCTGGTTCCGACTGTAATAGTGATCATGTACCTCTAAGTGGACAAATAAAAGTAAGATAAAAGAGAGGGGAAAAGAACGTGAGACTTAATAAAGAGGTTATGAAAGTAGATAAAGAAAGTCAAGAACAATACAGAGTGACTGCGAAAACTAGGTACAATGCAATAGCTAAAATACAGAGTATAAATGAACAATGGGAAATGTTAAGGGATTCAATTCATCAGACTAGTAAAGAAATATTATCCGAGAGAAGCCAAAATGCTAAGAGACAATGGATGGATGACGAAATCTTAATGCTGATGGACAAAATAAAACAGAGTAAAAATGACAAACAAGAATATGCTAAGATAAATAAAGAAATAAGAGATAAATGTGTGAAAGGAAAAGAAAGTTGATTAAACGAGCAGTGCAAAAAAAGTTGAATTAAATTTAATTAAAGATACAAAAAAATATGCACAGACAAATTAGTGAGCTCACATGAAGTAAACTGCGAATAAATACAGGGTGTTTGAAATATTAGTAAAAACTGGAGAAAAGATATTATTGGAGGAAGGTGCTATAATGAAGAAGTGTAATGCGAGTGTAAGAGAATTATATGATGGTGATAGGAAAGAATTAACAGAAGAAAGTAGCTTAGAAGGTCCACCTATTCTAAAAGAAGAAGTCACTGACGCTGTAAAACATTTGAAGAAAGGAAAAACAGCTGGGCCAGATGAAACCACAATAGAAGAATTATAAGTACTGTGAGAATTTGGAGTAGATATATTAAATGTTGAATAATATTTACAACAGTGAATATTTACAGAGCGATAAGCTGAAATCTGTATTCATAGCTATACCAAAAAGACCAGGGGCTGTTGAATGCGAAGATTTTCGTACAATTAACCTCATAAACCATGTCACTAAGCATCTACTTATATATATATATATATATATATATATATATATATATATATATATATATATATATATATTACGGACACTAATAGAAAGGTCGATAGAGAAACAGAATGACATATATTTGTGCTTGATAGATTATACTATGGCATTTGATGAAGTAAAAAATGATGAAATGTTTAAAATGTTGGAAGATAACGTTGACGGTAAAGATTTAAGAGTAATAAAGAATATTTACTGGAACCAAGTAGCAGCAATTAAAATGGGAAATAAAGAGGGTAGTTACGAACAGATAATGCTAGGAGTACGACTGGGGTGTGTCTTGTCACCAGGTCTTTTCTCCCTCTATAGCGAAGTAATAATGAGAGAGATCAAAGAGATGCCAGGAATACTAATCGGAGGTTATAATATAAACAATATACGCAATGAAGATGACACAGTATTGGTGACGGATAATGCAACAGATCTACAACAATTGTTGGACGTTGTAGTATCAGAGAGTGCAAAGAAAGGACTCTCCTTGAATATCAAGAAAACAGTAACAATGTTGATATCAAAGAAAATGGTGACACCACAACGTGACATAGAAATAGAGGGGAACATTCTTAATCAAGTAGATAATTGTAAATACCTAACGGACATTTATAACATCGGATGGACGATGTACAACAGAGATTAGGAGCACAATAGGGCAAGCAAAAGCCGCATTTTAGAAAGTGATGAGTAACTTATGCAATGAGTCACTTTCATTGAATGTAAGAAAGAGAGTGCTGCAATGCTATATAGAACCAGCTTTGCTGCACGGTGAATCTTGGAATGTAAATGAACAAAATAGGAAGAACTTAGAAACAACAGAGATGTGGTTCTTAAGAAGAATGTTGCGAATTCCTTGGACTGCAAGAGTAACTAACATCTATTGCCTGAAAGAGGCTAATGAAACTAGAACATTTTATGCAACAACAAGAAAGAGACAAATAACTTTCTTTGGTCATGTTATGAGAAGAGAGGCATTGGAGAACTTCGTAACAAATGAAAAGATCGAGGGGAAGAGAGGCAGAAGCAAACCAATAGAAATTATGCTGGATGGATTGAGACTGCGGCGTGGAGGAATATCAACAGCAGAGTTGATCCAGAACACCAAAGACCGAGATCTGTGGAGAGCCATGAACGCCTACTCCAGCTGGCAGGGCACTTGATAATGATGATTATGGTGATTGGCGTTCTGAATGCCAAAAGACGATGGGATAACATGGTTTATGAAGAGATCACAAGAAGCAAGGAATTTGGGTCAACATCATTACCATCATCATCTTCCACTTTTGCCGCCAAGCGTCGTGCGGTGGATTAGTTTGCGCTCCAGCTCTCGAAGTGTGGCACTGGATAGTTTAATTCCGTGTGATTGCACCTATTTGATGTTTTCCAATCTGTTTTCTTCTCGGATGTCCTCTTGCTCTCTTATTTGATGTTGGGTCACTGCCAGTGATACTGTATTAATTGCAGACAATGAACATGATCTGCAACATTTAGTAGATTTAACGAAATGTAAGCGTGTCCGGCCAACAGACTCCCCACATTGACTAACCCCGTTTGTGTGGCTTTACCACAGGGATTACGTTATGTGTGTAGATATTCGGTTCCACTCGTCTATGACGCACTTGAGCACTCTGAGAAGCAGTCCTTTCCTTTTCCGTTCTGGACTGCGTAAGTGAAACTCACAGGTTCTCGTGGAACAGAGGTAATCTGTAAACAATCCATCCATCACGTGCCATGCCGGTAAGCGTGGGCGGTCATGTTCTGCCATCTCACTCGATCACCAGAGTCGTGGATCAGCTCAGTGTCTCGACCATGCCATGCGGCCAAACCATCCAGGTATTTACTTCTCGGTCTTCCCCTTGGTCTCTTCCGTTCGATCTTGCCAGTCGTCGCCAAGTTCTCCAAGTCATTTCTTCTCATAACGTACCCAACAAATTTTGACTGTCTACGTCTAATGACTCTAATCAGTTTACGATCTTCATTTGTTTCTTGGAGGACTTGTTCATTAATTTTTCTGTCTGTCCTTGGTATTCTTTTCATTCTCCTCAGAAATCACATCTCCACACCCATCAGCTGTTTTTCAGCTTGACTGCTTATTGTCCAAGCTTCACATCCATACAAAAGTATAGGTTCTATGTAGCGCTTCAACACTCTTTTTCTCGTTTCAATTGATATCTTTTTATTGGTCAGTATGTTTTTCATCTTGCAAAAGGCTACCTTCGCAAAGGCATTTCTTGTTCTAATCTCTTCAAGGCATCTCCCATCAGATGTTATGACTGTGCCGAGATAACTATATCGATTCACTTGCTTAAGAATATGCCCATTTACTCGTATATCACATTGTGGTATTTCCTTCTTCCCAGTGACGACCATAATCTGTGTCTTCTTAATATTCAGTTCTAACCCTAGTTGTTCACTGTGTGCAACAACCGCATCTACTAAATTTTGCAGGTCCTGTTCGTTGTCTGCAATCAAGACTGTATCATCTGCATATATAATGTTCTTGATGTATCGTCTCCCAATGTTGATTCCTTCCATATCCTCTATTTTTCTTAAAATATGTTCACTGTACAGGGAAAAAAGATCTGGAGACATTACACATCCCTGTCTCACACCTCTCTTAATAGGCTGATATTGACCTACATCGTTATCAATTCTTTTGGCAGCTTGTTGTTTCCAATATATGTTTTTTACAAGTCTAAGGTCTTTTCCATCAATTTGTAGATCTTCAAGCATCCTTATCATGTCGACATGTCTCACTTTATCGAAAGCCTTTGTGTAGTCAATAAAACAAAGATACAGATCTTTGTTTACTTCTATAGAACGTTCAATTACTGTTCTCGGTATATACACAGTATTTTCTGTGCCTTTGCCTTCTAAATTTAGCAACTTGGAACGTTAGGACGTTAAACAACGACGGAAAATTAGAGAACATAAAACAAGAAATTGAAAGGGAAAAAATTAATATTTTAGGTATGGCGAAACGAGATGGACAGGAGCAGGCATCAAGATAGAGGAAGATTTCAAGATTATTTATTGTGGAGGTGAAAATCGTCATAGGGGAGTGGCAATTATTCTGGACCGGAAAACATCAAAACTATTCAAGGATATTGGGCCGTGTCGGACAGAGTTCTACTAGTTAAATTAAGTGGCAGACCTTTTAGCATAAATATTATTCAAGTATATGCCCCAACAGGAGAATCCAGTGAAGATAGTGTAGAAGAATTTTATAATGACATAGAGTCTGCCTTAAAGAAATGTAAAACATTCAGAAATAAACATCATAGTAGGGGACTTCAATGCAAAAGTAGGAAATCAAGGAGATAGATACACAGTAGGAAACTATGGTTTAGGAGAGAGAAATGAAAGAGGATACAGACTCGTAGAGTGGGCAAAAGAACAGAAAATGATTGTAGGAAACACCTGGTTCAAACAACACCCTAGAAGATTATGGACATGGAGGAGTCCTGATAGCAGGATTAGAAACCAAATTGACTACATTCTTATTAGTAGAAGATTTAGAAACGCATTAACAATAGCAAAAACAGTTCCCAGTGCTGATTGTTATAGTGACCACAGATTACTCACAGGAACATTGAGGATAAAGTTGAAGAAAGTCAAGTATATAACAGGAAACACTAAATATGATTTGTGTACATTGAGTAATGACAAGGAAATACAAAACAAATTCAACATAGAAGTACAGAACAGATTTGAAATTTTGTCTGATCTAGAGATCCTATTCCAGGATGTGGATGATCAATGGGAAACGTTGAAGAATTCAATCAATAAGGCTGCAGAAACAACTATTCCAAAATTAAAGAAGGTGGGTCGTAAGAAATGGATGACTGAAGAAATTTTACACCTCATGGAAACAAGAAGACTCAACAAAAATAATTCTGTCAAATATGAAGAAATTCACAGACAAGTCAGAACATTATGTAAGGAGGCAAAAGAAGCATGGCTTGAGGAAAAGTGCTTAGAAATTGAAAGCCAACACAACAGTCAAAATACCAAATTAGTGCACAAAAGAATTCAGGAACCTACTAATAAAAGAACAAGTACATCAACAGGGTGTCTAAAAACTGAAGATGGCAAAATCATAATAGAAAAATACCAGATTCTACAGGTATGGACAGATTGTGTGAAACACCTTTATGATGATAACAGAGACGAACAGTATGATATTAGATTTAATAATGAAGGACCGCCAATTTTGGAGATGGAGGTTCGAAATGTTCTTAAGCATATGAAAGCTGGCAAGGCCCCCGGTGCAGATAACATCACATCAGAAATGATTAAAACTTTAGAAGAATTTGGACTAGATCAAGTCACCAGACTGCTGAACACATTATATGATACTGGAGATATACCTCCTGAATTATGTAACTCTATATTTATTGCAATCCCAAAGAAACCAGGAACCTTGGAATGTGATCAACATAGAACAATTAGTATAATGAGTCACATCACAAAGATTTTGCTAAGAATTATCATGCAAAGAATGAGGAAGAAGATACAACCTGAAATAGGGGAAGAACAATGCGGGTTTGTAGAAGGAAAGGGTACAGTAAATGATGTGTATATGCTGCGAACAGTTATTGAACGTGCTATAGAAGTAAACAAGGATATACATCTTTGCTTTATTGACTATACAAAGGCTTTTGATAGCATTAGACATGTCAGCATGGTGGATATGCTTGCAGATCTGCAAATTGATGGGAAAGACCTTAGACTTATAAAAAAACATATATTGGAAACAACAAGCTGCAATAAGGATTGATAATGAAGTGTGGCAGTATCAGCCAATTAAGAGAGGTGTTAGGCAGGGATTTGTGATTTCTCCACATCTTTTTTCCCTGTACAGTGAAAATATTTTCAGAAATGTAGAGGATATAAATGGAATCAACATTGGAGGACGAAACATCAATAACATTAGATATGCAGATGATACAGTATTAATTGCAGATAATGCGCAGGACCTGCAACAATTAGTAGATGCGGTTGTTGTACACAGTGAGCAACTGGGGTTAGAATTAAATTGTAAAAAGACTCAGGTTATGGTCGTCAGTAGGAAGGAAAAAGTGCCACAAGGTAATATACAAGTAAATGGAAATATTCTCCAACAAGTGAATTGGTACAATTATCTTGAAACAGTTATAACATCTGATGGGAGATGCCTTGAAGAGATTAGAACAAGAATCGCCATGGCGAAAGTAGCCTTTAGCCAGATGAAAAACATTCTGACCAATAAAAAGATGTCAATTGAAACGAGAAAAAGAGTGTTGAGGAGATACATAGAGCCTGTTCTTTTGTATGGATGTGAAACTTGGACAATGAGCAGTCAAGCTGAAAAGCATCTGATGGCTGCAGAAATGTGGTTTCTGAGCAAAATGCAAAGAATACCATGGACAGACAGAAAAACCAATGACCAAGTACTACAGGAGACAAATGAACATCGTAGACTGATTAGAGAAATTAGATGTAGACAGTCAAAATTCTTTGGACATGTTATGAGAAGAAATGGATTGGAGAACTTATTGACAACTGGCAAGATAGAGGGGAACAGACCAAGAGGAAGACCGAGAGGAAAATACCTGGATGGCTTAGCCACATGGCATGGACGAGACAGGAACACTGAGCTGATCCACGACACTGGTGATCGAGTGAAATGGCGAGTCATGACCGCCCACGCTTTAGAGCATGGCACATGATTGATTGATTGATTGATTGCCTTCTACAAACCCACATTGTTCATCTCCTATTTCGTGTTGTATTTTCTTGCTAACTCTTTGCATGATAATTCTCAGCAGAATCTTCGTGATGTGGCTCATTATACTAATTGTTCGATGTTGATCGCATTCCAAGGCTCCTGACTTCTTTGGGATTGCAATAAATATAGAATTACATAATTCAGGAGGTATATCTCCAATATCGTATATTGCGTTCAGCAGTCTAGTGACTTGGTCTATTCCATATTTTTCTAAGGCATTGATCATTTGTATTGTAATATTATATGTCTTGCCAGTTTCCATATGGTTAAGAGCATTCTGAACTTCCGTCTTCAAAATTGATGGTCCTTCATTATTATTCCGATGATGATATTGTTCTTCTCTTGTATCATCATAAAGGTCTTTCACATAATCTGACCACGCGTGTAAAATCTGATCTTTTTTCTATTATGAATTTGCCATCTTTGGTTTTTAGGCAACCCGTTGATGTGTGTGTTCTTTTGGTAGTGATGTCATTAATTCTTTTGTGCATTAATTTGGTACTCCGGGTGTTGTGTTGATTTTCAATTTCCTTGCAATTTTCATCAAGCCATGTTTCTTTTGCCTCTTTGCATAGCTTCCTAATTTTCATGCGAATCTCTTCATATTTTTCCTTGTTATTTTTGTTATTTCTTCTTACTTCCATGAGTTTTTAGATGTCTTCCGTCATCCATTTCTTGCGTCCTATTATCTTTATTTTTGGAATGGTTGTTTCTGCAGCTTGGTTCATTGATTTCTTTAATATCTCCCATTGGTCACTGACGTCGTGAAATAATATTTATATATCGGACAATGCGTCGAATCTGTTCTTTACCTCTACATTGAATTTATCTTTTATTTCCTCACTCTTCAGTGCCTGTAGATCAATGTTTTTGTTTCTTTGTGAATATTTGACTTTCTTTAATTGTATATATAAATTGCCTAAGATTAATCTATGGTCGCTATAGCAGTCTGCGCTTGGTATAGTATTTGCGACATTTAAAGCATTTCAAAATCTTCTGTTGATGAGGATGTAATCAATCTGATTTCTGACCTTATGATTAGGACTCCTCCGTGTCCATAATCTCCTTGGGTGCTGTTGAAACCAGGTGTTTCCAATAATCAAATCATGCTCTTTTTCCCACTGTACAAGTCTGCAACCCCTTTCATTCTGTTCCCCTAGTCCATACTTGCCTACTATGCATCCGTCCTGTTGATTTCTAACTTTGGCATTCAAGTCCCCCATTATAATATTTATTTCAGAATTCTTACATTTCTTGAAGGCTTTCCCTAAATCACTATAAAATTCATCACTGCTGTCATCACTACTGTCTGCTGTTGGTGCATAAACTTGTATGACGTTGACATCAAAAGGTCTTCCACTCAACTTCACCAGTAACACTCTGTCTGATACAGTCCAATATCCTTTGATCGATTTTGCTCTCTCTCTGTATTTATTATGATTGTTACTCCTCGCTGTTGTTTCTCTCCACCAGAATAGATTATTCTATATTCCTCAGATGTTATAATCCCCTTTCCTGTCCATCTGGTCCTACATATACCTAACAGGTTAATATTTAATCTTCTCATTTCATTCTTAATGTTATCAAATTGTCCATACCCACTCATAGTTCTTGCATTCCAATTTCCTACTTTCAATGTTGATATTCTTTTGCACTCAGTCGCCTGATGACGGTCTGGAGTCATCTGGTGCACATGACTACCCCTACCGGTCAAGGTTGCTCCTATGGAGCACCCATTTATGACGTTTCTCTGATTATCGATAAGACTGCAGTACATGATATTCTTGGCATCTGTAAAGAAGGTAGTTTGCCATTGCTTTCCTTCCTAGCAGTGACCATACTGGTCGGTGACCGTAGCCATTGTCTCCAAAAAAGTGACCCTCTGCCTACCGCCGTGAAGCTGGAGACCATAACCTACAACTATCTGTTGGCTGCTTTTCAACTTCATCCACCACCTGCACATATGGCTTCACGTAACCCTGATCGAGGGGCTAAACGGGTACTCCACCTTGCCCAAGGGTGTCCCGTAGGCTAGCGGAGGGAAGGAGGCACCTTACTTCTCCTTTGATAGGGAATACCCCTACCCCGCCAATGTAAGAGGATACATACGTAGTTCCAATCCGTGCATTCCAAACGGAATTCGTGAATTATAAAATCCCTTCACTGTATTCAGAGTTCTCTCGGAGTTATTTTCTGAGTCCTGAATTTGATTCGTACATAACATCCGTGTCCGATCAGGGAAACCATCAGTCGATGTCCAATCACTGTAAAAGAAGTGTCGGTCAATGACAAGCTGCATTCAGTGCTTCAGCTTTCAAAAAGGACGTAGATCTACGGCCTAACCCTATAGGCTTTCTTTCCGTAATAATAACGTTAAGGAACCATTTGTAAGTGTGTCGGGCCCGTAATCTTTGAGGTTGTTTTCAGTAATCAAGATTGCGGCTACGCGCGCCGTTTCTTGACCTAGATTGACCGGGCAAAAGAGCTGTTAAGGTAAATATAATATAGCGCGGGGCAGTTCTGAGCTGCATCTGGTTGATTCGTTTTCACGTATTAGTTTGAATCTTGTCTTTGCATAGTATTTTACTCGAGTACAGAGTATTCATTTGACTCCCATCATAGGGAAGTTAGAAGCCAGTACTCTTATTTCATCTTCATATGGCGTGACAGAGACAAATGTCGTTGCACTAACTCACACACCGTCTATTACTTATCGGAGAGCGCTTAGCTGCGAGGTTATTATCCACAAACATGCCCGTTGCTATATAACAGGGTGTGCTCAGTTATGTTATCGTTATACTCACATATACAATTTTTCCTGTCTAACATGGTCTCTCTACGTACCCAACTGAGATAGGAGGCGAGGACCTTACACAAACAACAACCCCACCCTCTCTCATAAGCTTTCGGTATACCACAGAATGCTCACATGAGGTGCCCTTATACACTCACACAACCTTTCTGACGTTACCAGCCAGTGGTATCCTGGTCTACGTGCTTGCTCTTTTCTACATGGCAGGCTGAGTTGGTGGATGAGGTCTTTTCATGTCTCACTAACCTTTGATGTCCACAGGAGCGCATTGGGCTCTGTCATCTGCCACGAAGCTATTGACAGATAGCGCAAGACATAATGGGCTTTTGAATGTCAGTTAGCGAATGACGAGTATTAAATGTCAGAACACCCATATATAGGTCCTGATGGAATAATCTTTCTCTCTGATTGAGTGTCGACCTTTCTAGGGGTATACTATTCATTCAGTCCTCCCCTGGCAGTTTTTTTAAAGCTCTTCTTTCTGTCGATCCTCAACTTCACACCTCTTTTAAAACACAACACAGTGCGAATTTCGTCAATCTATTCCTGAATCTAGTACACAGTATAGGCTCGACATTTGAGCACAGAAATACACAACACTAAATTACAATCTAAACCTATCTACAAAAGTAATAACATGGTAGGCGCATTCTGTGCCCATAACAATCTTCTGTATCATGGTGCGTCCGATCACGCTAACACCCACGACTCGAATGAATCTGAATGCCCTTGTCACCTTCGCGATCACGTGTGTTCGCTCCGGTGACAATCTCGCTCCCCACGTGGGTCACGATCCATGATCGTGACGTCCTTCTGGGTGACTCTTCGTCACTATGCCATGAGCTACACTTCTCTCCATGGCATTACACTGGCGGGCCGAGAAAAAAATTTTCACCACTGTTGCTGTTGATGGTGTACAGCAAAATTTATTTACTACAACTTTAATATTTTCATATTACTTAATTATGATCTAAATATCTATTTAATTGCTCTGCTGTTTAGGGTACTTGTCTGTATTTCTTCTTGCAATTCTAAAATGACAAGAATTCGTTATCATCTTGTTCTAAATAACGAATGACTTTCTATAATTCTAACTACTGATTGCTACAACTTGATAACTTTTTACTCATTTACTTTACTCTTATACTGCTCGTAGAAAAACTAAGAAGTATAAACGGATCTGGAGTACGACAAGGTTGTGTCCTGTCCCCTCTCTTGTTCATAACATATATAGACAACATATGTAAAGAAACCAGCCAAGCAGAGACAGCAAGAATACCGCATGATGAGAACACAGAAGAAGAACCATCTGCAAATCTAACCATTAGAGAACTCCTGTTTGCGGACGACCAAGCACTAATAGCAAAATCAGAAGCTGAATTACAAGACCACATGAATAGTCTAAACGAAATGTGTAGGGAACATAACATGAAAATTAGCACAAGCAAAACAGAGGTAATGACTATAACTAAAGAAGAACAATTCACCTAAACGAACATCCCTTGAAACAAGTAAAGAGCTTCAAGTACTTAGGAAGTATAATATCATCAAATGGCAGATCAGAAGACGAGATCGAAAATAGGTGCAATAAGGCAAATCAACTCATTGGACAAATGGCACCAATACTAAAGAACAAACATGTATCAATAACTACTAAGAAAGCACTTTACAACACAATCTTCCTACCAACTCTGTGCTACCAATGCCAAACCTGGACAATGACAGAAAAAGAGAAAAGAAAAATCACAACAACAGAAATGAGGTTCCTGAGAAGAATACTCAACGTATCAAGAAGAGATAAGATCAGAAATGAAGAAATCAGGACTAAAGTGGGGGTTAAAGCTGCTCTAGATTTTATTAGAAAGCAGCAAGTCAAATGGTTTGGCCATGCAAGTAGGCTACCAGCCAACAGCTTGCCACAACAAGCAATGATGTACAGACCAGATGGAAACAGAGGAAGAGGCCGACCACGTAAACGTTGGACGGAGGGAATAACAGAATCCATGGGAATGTCGATATACGAAGCCCATAACCGGGCACTCTCACGAAGTTTATACTTCACCTCGACACCGCAAGGTACAAGAGGAACACGATGAGATGAGATGAGACTTTACTCTGAATATTCACTCTAACATGAAATCAACATTTCCACAAATGAGTTCTATTGTGTCTATATATGAACTCTCAGTTTTCTAATATGAACTCTCAGAACCAATATTTCAGTTCCATCTATGAGCTATTCTGTTCATTTAAACAATTAGTATGTTGTCCGTAGGCCGAGTCAATGGTGGCCATACTGAATTGACCATCGCTCAGCTTCATCTGCCAATACTCAAAGATTATTTGCAAAAATCACTCGTGCCAGGTCTACAAGGATTCGTAAGGTGCACTACAGTCTACAAAATGTCATCTGGTCATAATAGGCATAGTATGACTAACATTCTCAGCATACTCATCGATATACTCTGCTATGACTTGTAGAATAGACCTTCTCCATAATTACACTAAAATATTTATATAGGACACGCACTTCATAGTCCCTATTTTGGACGGCGTGTAGCCTAAGCATCCTTAACATTAAGAGGGTTGGGGACTAATCGCTATGGGTGCAAAGGACATCTTTCCGACATCCTCGATACACGTTCCTTCACCATGTTTTCTTTACATCGAACTGCAATGGGTGCAATGGACATCTCGTTAGACATCCTCCATACACGCACCTTACACATGTTTTAATCTAAACTGAATATATTTTATCTAAGTTCTGGCATAATTGCGTGGCAGCCTGATTTCTGTGGTGCGCCTCCTGGATGGCTGCCTCCGTCTTCAGCACCTTTCCTTTGCTAGAGCAGACTGTGGTCTTACTCGACACACGCACTTCTGTTGTTACGCGATGGACTTCTCGGCATAACGCAGCTGTTCTTCCGGTTGTTTATTATTTATAAACACAACCAAAACAATGACATCAAAGCCAGTGCACAAAAGCTTTAGTCACTGAGTTAGAGAGTACTCTAGAGGTAAAGTTAAATTAGACGTAATGGCGTATTTACATGAATCGGTGGTATGAAAAATCCAAAATATACAAAGTAGAAGCACTTCTTCTTCTTCTTCTTCTTCTTCTTCTTCTTCTTCTTCTTCTTCTTCTTCTTCTTCTTCTTCTTCTTCTTCTTCTTCTTCTTCTTCTTCTTCTTCTTCTTCAGCGTTCTGATACATTGAGGTTCTTTGCTGCAAATACAATCCGTCTCCATTGGTCTCTCTGGTTGACCTTCTCTTGCCAGTCGTTGATTCCAAGTGCTTGTAGGTCTGTATATATATTATCTCTCCACCGTCTTCTTGGTCTACCTCGGGGTCTACGGTCATTTATTTCCTGAGTTTAAGCGAGTTTTGTTTCCCTATTGTCTTCCATTCTTTCTATATGCCCCAGCCTTTGTAGTCTATTAGCTTTCATAATAAAGTAGAAGCACATGATTGAAATTAAAAAAAAAAAGACTGTTAGATTCATGCAATAGACAACATTGCAGTTATAGTCATATTTCAAGCGAACGAAAGAAGAAGAAATCTAAGTTCTGAATCGCTATGGGTGCAATGGACATCTCTTTGGGTATCCTCCATACACGTGCCTCCATTACATTTCCCATCAAACTTGAATCGTTATGGGTGCAATGGACCTCTCCTCCATACACGTTCGTAAAACATGTTTTTCATGGTCTTCTTGACCTTTCCTCGTGATCTCACACACTAGGTCATGTATTCTGAAAGTGTATTACTCTTACCATCATTTAAGCATTGTAATGTGTAATTTGCCTTTCTGCTTTACCATTTACCAGTGTTCGCATTCACCTGTGGCGTCGTTGACTCAATTTATAGTGCATATAGTTGCTGTTAGCCTAATGCGAAACACTTTTATATCACTGACCGCCTTTATCCGACTTAAAGAAAGTCATTACTCAAAATGTAAAAGCTTCAATTATAGCTCCATCCTAATAAAATATGTAGACATTATTCTTTTTTATATGTTATAAATATTGTTTTGTCCAAATTATTTATATTCATTATCTATCTAACAATCTGATAGTACAATAATCAATTAATAATATAATCACTGAACAAAATCATGACATAAATAATCAATGAATAATATATTATTATTTATCTTTCAAAACTCCCATTAATATGAAATAAATTTATTAATGCAATTACTATGATCAATTACAAAAATAATAAATAACATTGTACTATATTATTAATATACAAATATTCTTTCACATCAATTACTAATCACAATTCTATGAAATTATTTCTCTCACTTTCACTTGATTTAACTTAATGCTAAAATGTAACATCTATAATTCATTAATTGGAAATTAACATTCTTTTTTCGATATATGATTCAATTAACTATATATAACTTTAGGAATCACTCAGTCCATCAATTCATTGTATTAGTAAATAACAAACAACTGATTAGGATTGTAATTGTTTTGAACATAGACTGAATCATGCAAGCAACTGATGCAAAGCATTAACATTTGTGTCTACTATCTGATAAAACTGTCAAGTACTTGAGACTAGTTAAACCTATATCCTCATAGGTCGACAGCTTCATCTTAGTATCCATTCTTATTCATAGATAGAATGTCGATTGCTAGTTCATCACTATTGTTCAATCATTAGCTTAGTATCTCAACTCATTATTAGCTCTTTGACTTTAGATTTCACGCACCATATACTACGATAGTGACTCAAGCCATTAGGACAGTATTCCTTTTTAGACCGCAGACGTTAGTGTATCGTGCCACAAATCCTTACCTCAGAGACTATACTATAATCTTGTTATCGTATAGTATGACAGTCACTCGGATTAGGAATCAACGACTTTCCGTCAGCCCATTTTGTACCTCTTTACTTGATGTTTATCTCCGTATACTCTTGAAAATTGTTGCTGAAATTATACTAACTTACCAGAAAATAACAATATTATCTGCAAGAATGCATGCAAGAAATACTAATACTAAAGTAAATGAACTTCCGCGTGCAATAAACTCCATTCAAAAGAAAATATTAATTGAACATGAAATATAAATCGAAATTTCTCAAAATCATATCTGAGTCGCTTCCCATTGCTATATAACATTAAGCATAATACAACAAATACAACAAACAGTTGTTAATCAAACTTTCAAGACTTTAGAGGTTATCATGAAAAATTAATCAAATTCACCAATGAATGTTAGTGCATTTTATAACTTCCACAAAATTAGTTATAATAACAACATAATTAAAAGTTAATTATGATACTACATAATTTACTAACTATTAATGTAATCCTATTATCCTATAATCATATATATTTAAATATTTAATTCACAACAACTAACGTCTAATAACTATTAATTAATATATGTGTATGCTCAGAAAAGTGCACAATAATTATTGCTGAATTACCAAATGTATAAAATAATATTCAGCTTTAACTAAATTATATAACTTTCAGAACTTTTTAAATCACCTTTTAATTAATCTTAACTAATTGTAAAATAATAAATCACAACTACATTCTGTTCACTATCCACTCACTATACTATATACTAAATAATTTATAACCCTTTTTAACTATTAATCACATTTAGAATAATCTACTGTCATTGTTATACTGAATAACTGGTTTGTTGACATTCGCTAGAAACTACACACTCAAGGGCACGAAGCTAAAGTAAATATAAACCACGATTGTTCTGTAAAACATAGGAATGTTCTTAGTTCCCTCTTGTATTATTTTTATTATAATGCTGTTTTAAGTCTCTATTTCCTAACAAACACATTTGTAACTAAACGAATCTTTCCCGTTTTAACAGTTATTAACGATCACAAATATGCTCCCTTCTTAAGGTCGTACTATCTAATTACTATAATGCTACCAACATTCGGTTTGTTTACATTTGCCAAGTAAATCCACAATTAAGGTTGCAAGAAATTAACACCGGTTTTCTGTCAGAATATCGGCATTTTCCTATTTCAAAGATAGTTCTAATGTTTCTATTATAATGGTTTGATTTCTGCACAGTTCCTGTCTATAATAACACATTTATATCTAATAGGAATCTTCGATGTTACTATTTCGCCCTGTCTATTGCCATCACACAGAATCTCTGTTCGTGCCATTTCGTCTGGGCTCAGCTGTTGAGTTCAATCCTACATAGTTGACGTGTCAAGCATTGTTTTCGCGTTGACCTGTACAGTTGTCCATGTTGTAGCTTCCGTGTTGTTCCCAGTTATCCAACGTAGCTGCCAAATTAGGTCAGATAATCTTCGCGCTCGTTAAAAGTTCTTGTCCTCTTGTGCTACTTGTTACCAGTTCTCTATCTTCTTTATCATTAACAATGATTGTTCATTATGAATGTAGCACATTTCTTCACCGTTCATCCACGAACACTTTTATTTTCAACAAGTTCTTGATAAGTATTTTTTTCAATAATTCATTTCTTGACTTGCCGTGACGATTTTGTTGTCGTGACTTATTTCTTCACGCTTCATGAGGATATCGTATGATGTTGATATAATCTGTAACATTCTATTACTATAAACTTTCACAATTACTTCAAATCGATCACATGATGTAATGTTAAAGCATAGTTCAAACATCACTTTGGAAAACATTACATTTATATAGTTCTAATATATTATATCGTCCCGAGATATCAATCGGCGAGCCGCCATGTCTGCCAGGGAGCGACTGACTGGTAGCACATGACATAATGGGTTTTGAATGTCAGTTAGCGAATGACGAGTATTAAATGTCAGAACACCCATATATAGGTCCTGATGGAATAATCTTTCTCTCTGATTGAGTGTCGAAATTTTAGGGGTATAATATTCATTCAGTCCTCCACTGGCAGTTTTTTTTAAAGCTCTTCTTTCTGTCGATCTCAACTTCACACCTCTTTTAAAACACAACAGTGCGAATTTCTTCGATCTATTCCTGAATCTAATACACAGTGTAGATGCAACATTTGCGCACAGAAATACGCGACACTAAATTACAATCTAAACATATCTACACAAGTAATAATGTAACAGTAATGGAATACTGGGGTATTATTAGGATCTAGTGGGAAATAGATACAGCACGATTGAGCATCGAGAGTGAAAGGGAGAGATGCTCAAGTCGTGACGTATTGTGTTGGCAAGGGTAATTAACATCAGGCCTTTGACTGGGGAAGAAGCTATCTTGTCATCAGCTGAAAATAAACTTGATTAATATTAAACCAACAAGTCTCATGAGTTCCTACTCTGTTATAGGACTCGAAATGTTGCCTAAGACCGAGGATTAGAACCTGAAATAGTCAAATAAAAAAACAACGCGAAGTAATGCCGTATAACATCGCGGAGAAGATGTTTCAGGCTCCAGTTTAATAAGAAACCAGAAACAATTGCGGCACGTTGTGGAACAACTAGTGAACGTAGTCAAGCGCGCAGTAGAAAAGATGGCCAGTAAATTGTAAATTTCAGTTATCTGTGAATACAGAGGCCAAAAGCCCGCCCAGGGGTGGTCCTCTGTAAGTCTTTTTCAAGACTAGAGATAACAAATAAATTAGCGTCAAGAGGCTTGGTATAACCGTCACTTTTCGGTGTTCATAACTCAAGAGGCTTGTCATAGCCGCCGTTTTGCAGTTTTTTACCTCAAGGGGCTTACCATGGCCGGTGCCTGAATTTTAACGCTTTCAAGAGGCTTACCATAGCCGGTGTCTAGAATTATCACTTCCGAAGAGCCACCAAAGCCGCTGCCATACATCGTTGTTTCGGGGAGCTGACCAAGACTGCTCTAGGATCGTGTCTGGTCGATTTGAAACTTGCTGTCTAGACTTCACGGAATTTTGGAAAAGAGGTTGGCAATCCAGTCTGAACATTTTGTCGGTCGGAACAAGAATTCAGGAATTCCGTTGAAGGTCAACTCAGTCTGAACATTTTTTCTTGCAGGTGAGCGAGAATTTGCCAATAGATCCCTCAAATTTGACCCCTTGCCTCCAATTAAAGTTTCAAGGCTAAATTTAAAGAACTCTTCCAAGATTCGTGTAATCAAGTCAAATTAATGGAGGTGATTATGAAATATCAAGACAGTAAATAAATAAGGGTTGCCAAATATTTTGTTGAATATCTCGGGGCTCCACTGAAATCGAGAGCCGCTCGCTGTTGTCTGTCAGACTGACTATCTCAAGACGTCGATGATGTACTCTCTCAGAAGGGACCCAACCAGGGGTTGAAGTTTGTCCAGGCATCCCAAGAGAAGTGACGAGGTTACCTGGGGGAAGAGACGAACTGCCAGAACTCTGCTACCTGAACTCCGCGACTGATCTTCAGCTGACGCAGACTCCTGGTGTTCAAATTTAATCTGACGGCGAGTCGAGAAAAGTACGTGCTTGGATCAAGAAACAGAATCAGGGTAAATTGTGTAACTCATAAACATAGTAACTGACTGAACTATTTTACGAAACAAGTGAATTGTGTTCCTTAAATTAGGAAATTGCAATTGTGTGGTTGTTTGCTTGCTCTGTTTAAGTATATTTCAGCATGGCGGAACAGGACACCTTGGCACAAGTTTTGACGGGGGTGGGAACAGCAGTAGGCAGACTTAATATGGTTATTAAACAACAAGGAATGGCAACAGAAGTTGTGAAGTTTAGTGGACAGGCCAGAGATTTTAAGAAATGGGTCACTTCCATAGAAAAATATGCGTATTTAATCTCAGCAACAGATGAAGAGAAAATGAGACTGGCTTATCAGACGGCAACGGAACCGGTTTCAGATCATATAAGAAGAAAGTTAGAGGCTAGAGTAGATGAGACATGGGAACAATTCAAAGAAGACCTAGCACGGAAGTATGCAGAAATAACGGATCCACAACATGCATTTTCGGTGTTAAGACAGGCTAAACAAAATAACGGAGAGACGGTACAATTGTTCAGCGATAGGTTGATTAACCTGGCTGAAGAGGCATTCTTAGGACAGAATGTACGAGGAGAAGAGGTGGAGAGGATGTTAGTAGGGATTTTTGTAGATGGCATAAAATCCGATGGTTTGAAGTTTAAGTTGATGAGGGAAAACCCTGAGAGGTTATCACAAGCGGTAGATATCGCGGTACAAGAAGAAAATTTGAGACGTAGATTCAGATTGAGAACAGGACGAGAAATAGGAACCAGTCGAGAAGACAGAGTTGAGGAGCCCATGGAAATAGGACAAACAAGGTTCGGATGGAATAGGAGAGGAGGAATACAGACGCTGCAAGGTAGAAATGGATATAATAACGAGGAAAGAAGAAATATGAGATACCCTACAAGAGAGACAGTAGTCAACACAAATAGTACAAATATTGTCTGTTGGGTTTGTGGTCAACGGGGACATCTTTCTCGTTTTTGTAACAACAGGCGTGTCCAGTCAAATACACAGGGTAGACATGACAATAACAGAGTGAGTAGGAATGTTGTAGATAGACACAGGAATTTTACAGGTACAAGAACACAGGAAAACCGGCGCCCTACCTATTAAAAGGGACCTATAGTAGGAAGGGAAGTAATAAGGTCCCAAGGGTTAAAGAGTATGTTAATAACAGATATAGTAAGAAGAACAGAGAATATTTTCAACTAAATGAAGTTAAGCAATTTATAGAAAATAAAACAGATTATAGCTCTTGTATAATAGAAATAGGAAAGTATAGAGTTCGTACATTAATTGATTCGGGAGCTCAGGTTAGTGTAGTAAAAGAAAGTTTTCTATACAAAATAGTTAGAAATTGTAGAGTATTTAAGAGCCATAATAATTTACACTCTGTTACTGGACAGAATTTACAAGTAATTGGACAAACAATGATAAATTTTAAGTTAGGAGGGGTCAACATAAGACATCTTTTTCATGTGGTGAAGGGTTTAAATAGAAACATGTTGATAGGAAGAGATTTTTTAATAAAAAAGGGAGTAAGACTTTTCTATGATTTACATAAGTTAAAATTCAAGGACGTCTATGTGGATATGGAGGAGGACTTGCATATATCAGCACTGGTTAGAGTTAAAATGTCAACGACGTTAAAACCACAGTCGGTTAATTGATACAAGCAAAGCTGAAGAGAAACCCATATTATGTGGAAGGAAACACAGTCAGAGTCACTGAATTACAAAAGGAAGTAATTGATGAGCCTGGTTTAGAAGTTCCGGATGGAATAATAGCGTTGGATAAACACTTGACCTTTCCAGTGATGGTTATCAACAACACAGGTAGAGAAATCAAATTATACAGAGGATGTGTAATAGCCAAACTTGATCATAACATTTGTGACATATTGGCAACAACTAGAGCAGAAATGTCGGGAACAAGTTATTCAGAAACTTCTAGTGAAAGAGTTAATAACAGAAGCGGACGCGGAAGAAGAGGGAAAGTCAGAATGGATGAATTGATCCATCCATCCAGAAGAAATAAAGCCCAAATACATTCACTAGACAAAATAACAAGGGAACAAGAATTGTTGTCACAATTAAAAGCTCCGCCAGAAAATAAGGAAGTGTTAGAACAACTTATAAAGCAAAATCAGGATGTGTTTGCGGTTAATGATTTAGAATTGGGAAAGACGCAAACAGTTACAGTGGGAAATAGATACGGGAGACCATCCACCAATAAGTTTAAAGCCATATAGAACTCCATTAAGAAATAGAGAAATAGTGGAAAAGGCGATAGAAGAGATGTTGAAAGCAGGAATAATAACAAGGTCGAAGTCAGAATGGTCATCTCCGGTCGTCATCGTGGCCAAACCCGATGGTTCGAGTCGCTTCTGTTGCGATTACAGGGCGTTGAACAAAATCACCAAGAATGTAGCGTACCCACTGCCGGTAATTGATGATATTTTGGGGCTGCTTAATGGCTCTACATATTTCACAACGCTGGACGCAAGGTCAGGATTTTGGTGTATTTCGATGTCGGAGAACGCGCAAAAGAAAAGTGCCTTCTGTACCCATATGGGCTCTTACGAATTCTTACGAATGCCTTTTGGCGTCAAAACGGCACCCTCTCACTATATGCTCTTAATAAATGAAGTTTTAGAAGGTATGCAAAAGTTCCCTCTTGCCTATATTGATGATATTCTGATTTTTACTACTGGAGATGTGGAGGATCATTTGAAACATATTAGACTAGTATTTGACAGGTTAAGAAAGCATGATGTGAAGTTAAAGCTTAGTAAATGCCAGTTTTTAAAGACAGAAACAAAATATTTAGGATATATTATAAATAGAGAAGGTACTAAACCAGACCAAGAAAAGATAAAGGTTATTAAAGAGTTACCTCCTCCCACTAACGTTAAGGAAGTGCGTGCGTTTATAGGAACCTGTGCGTATTATATGCGGTTTGTCCCAGCGTTTTCAAAGATAGCTGAACCTATTACAAACTTAACAGGTAAATATGCTAGGTTTAAGTGGGATGATGAGTGTCAAAAAGCGTTCGAGTATTTAAAAAACAGCTTAACACTGGTACCATTGTGGACGCATCCAGACTTAAACAAACAGTTAATACTGTACACAGATGCTTCGGACAATGCAATAGGAGCATGTTTGGTTCAACCATATGAAGGAAAAGAGTCTGGAATACCAGGGGTTAAAAATGAAAGGCCTATTTATTTCTTGTCGCATAAACTTAGCAGGTCACAAAGAAAGTGGACGACTATTGAGAAGGAAGCATATGCAATTCCTTATGCTCTTCAGAAACTAAATTACTACTTACATAACGCAAATTTTGTTATTAGAACTGACCATATGCCTTTAAAGTCTTTTTTAGAAGCTCCAGTGCAGAACAGGAAAATACAGACGTGGGCATTGAATCTACAGGGATATAACACGAAAATTGAGTACATCCCAGGTAGGGTTAATACGTGCGCTGATTTATTATCTAGGATTCCGTACCCACAGTCATCAGGTGAGACAGAAGATGAAGCTGAACCAGAGATAGACGACCGAAACTGGCAGGTAAATATTTTAGATTCTGCCATAATAAATAGGGAAGAATTTGAGAATGTACCATCGGAGCAAGAGTCTGAACATAGAGAAGAAGACCTACAGTTAGCACAATTTAATATGAAGGAAGAACAAGACTTGGATCCAAAAGTCATACAAATAAAAGAAAAATTAAGAGAAACGGAAGATAACAAGTATAAAAAGAATTATTTGGTTTTACAAGAGGATGGACAGTTATACTATATGTGTGAAAGGAACGAACAGCTAAGGAAATATATTCCAAAACATTTAGAAAATGAAGTTTTAAAAGCGTATCACAATGAAAATGGACATCTCGGTCGAGACAAGTTAGTGAAAGCACTTACAAGCAAATATTATTGGCCAAACTTGTTTAAATCTGCATGCAAATATGTAGATACGTGTGAAAAATGCAGATTAAGGAACATGAAAACAATAAAATGTCCCTTACAAGATACAGATAATCCTCAGTTCCCAATGCAAAAGATTAGTTTAGATATATCAGGCCCACACCCTAGAACATTGTCAGGAAACGTGTATTTAATTCACATAGTAGACGTCTACAGTCTTTGGCCGGAAGTTTACGCAATTCCAGACAAGAGCGCAGATACAGTCATTAATATTTTTTTACAGGAGTTCGTACCAAGATTTAGTTGCCCACAAAGTATACTTACGGATAATGGTAGAGAGTTTGTAAATAAAAAATTCGAAAAGTTATTAAAAGATTTGAATATAAAACATATAAAGACCTCATATTATAGACCTTCTTCAAATGCTAGAAACGAACGTCAACATCGGACGTTATACGACATTATAGCAAAGATTATTGATGAACATGAAAAAGATTGGGATCTGTTCTTGGGACCTGCCCTAAGCGCTATTCGTACAAATCAAAATGAGAGCACGGGATTCTCGCCATTTTATTTAATACACGGGAGAGAACCAATACTACCTATAGATAATTTATTAAAACCGAGACGGAAATATATGGGTGAAGAATTCCAAGAGACCATAATACAGGAAATGCATAAAGCACACGTAAGATTAAGAAATAATATAATTAAAGCTAGGGAAAGACAGAAAAGGTACAAAAATGTAAATACAAAATTACAGGACTTTAAAGTAGGTGATAGAGTTTATTACAAGAAGCATAGAAGAAACTCTAAATTTGATGCTCGTTGGATTCCAGGTTATTATGTTTTGGAAAAACTAGGTAATGTATCGTATAATATAAAGAACCAGGTCACGGGACATATAGCAAGGGCACACGTTGAACACTTAAGAAGAGACGAAGAGGAGATAGAAAATAATAATTATAATAATAATTATTATTCAGACACAGGAAGTTTAGATGAACAAGCTGGTAGAGGAGCTACAGTAACCCCAAGTTTTAGAAAAGAACCAGCACAAAGTCGATTACTAGCAACTCCAGCGTATGATGATACTCAAGAACAGACGATACCGAAAACAATAGAAGAAGAAAATGTGAAGGAAAGTTATTATGACAGTATGGAAGAAGAAATAGGTGCTCCATTTAAGAATACTAGGCAAGCAACGAAAAGAAGAATGGATAGACAAAAAGATAGAGAAGTGAAAAGACAGAGGAGAATTAGAGATTATTCAACAAGCGGAGAAGATTTGCCTCTACTGGAAAGATCCTTAAGGAATAATGATAGACAAATTAGATGGGATATTGAACAGAAGAGATTAGCGGCGGCTAACGAGAGACATACAGACGAAGAAGAAGAAATGGATGAAAAGTCAGAGTCAATTAGTAGCATGGAAGAAACCAATGAGTTGTATGAGGAAGAGGATATTGATGTAGAGTTAGCACTTATTCAAAGAAACTTGGAGTTGTTGAAGAAGTGGAAACGTAGGAGATAAATAGATGGAGGATACTGCAGATGGCAAGTTATAAATTTTAGGGTTTGGAGGAATAAGGAAACGGTGAAAAGGAATATAGAGGTAGGGTTGTGAGAGGCATATATATATATAATATTTTTCCTCTCTGTGATGGAATTGTTGGTTGATTTTAGGTTGCAACCTCGTGACTTTTCGTAGATTGTACGAATTAAATATTAGTACAGTAGGTAGAAGTACTCTGTAGCAAATGGACAAGTTTTTGTCGGTACTAGAAATGCCGTGTTTGATGGTAATAGTTAAGAAATTAGTCTGTAGTTAACAGATATATATATACATATATATATATAGAGATAAGTGACACTGAGGAGTTTTGTTGAATAGTATGGGAAGCCAATGTGGATGGGCCACTATATGTATTAATTTTAAGAGAGTTTTTATTTGAAAATCCTGTGTTATTCACTATGAGTTTTGTGAGTAATGAGTCATATATAATAGTTTTTTTTGCTTGAGTTGATACTGTATAATGATGCTTATTATTTAATTGTTTTATTGAGATTGAGTTTCTATGCTTCATATGTGATGTGTTTTTTTTTCTGGCTTGATTTGGTTTTGTAAAATGTTCTTTAATTAATTGATTTAGAATAGGGTTATTGTGTTCATAGTCTTTTGGGTAAAAACTATTGGTCCGTAAAAGTGTCCAATAGTGATAGGTAGAAATAGGCTGTTTTATTCTGGTTTGATGCATGCTAGGTTATTTTTAAAATGTGATTTTCCTTATATTAGTTTGAAGTTATGACGTCTTGTGTGATTTGATCTTGATTACATAAATGGTTTTGTATATTAAGTTACTTGGTTAGTGAATAAGTTATGAAGTTAGTTAAGTAAGTTTAATTTTCAAATATATGAGGTTTTGCTTAAGGTTTTTCGTTCAGAAAAGAGTTAATATAAACTACTTTGTCCACTGATATAAAGTAAATAGCAGTATATAAATAGGGGATGTACGGGGGCAAAATATAGGTGCTGTGAAAAACCAGCGTTAATTATATTAAAAATGTTCATAGACTATGAACATGGGCTCGTGGTTAAAGGTGAGGTAACGAAAAATAAATAAGATTGTGATTTTAATGTCGAATATATAAGGCTTGCGAAAACTTATGAAAAATTGTTTGATAATGAATATAAGGTGTATTATAAAAAATTGTTTTACAAATTTTTTTTATTGGCAAGGGAGGTAAATGGAGTGTTTTGAATATTCATTACTGTATGTAAATGTGATCATGTTGACTATTCATTCTTTATACCTCTCACTCGGTGCGCACCACTTCTCTGCTTTTTCTGACTACATTGTTTTTGTACGTCCTGTGTTATGGAAGAGTGAGAAATTTTTATAAGGTCAAAGATTACGATAACGATTTTTCGAGCTGTTCTTATGAAATGTATATTTGATACAGGAACTTGAGGAGCCAAGAACGAACCAGAAATATATAGTGGATAGCTATATAGTTTGAGGAAATGGAAAGGGGAGAAGGAGTATTTAGGTTAAAAGAGTTACCATATGTGGTACGATGTATTATACAAAGGAGGATAGAAGAAGAAGTATATTAGTGGGTTACTAGTTGACAATATAACCGGGAGAAGGGTTAAAATGATATATTATTTACTCAGACTTGGGTTAGCATAGAGAAGGATTAAGGAACTGAGATAGATAAAGAAAAAGAGGGAATAGAGGAAGGGGAGTAGGAGTAAAGAGTTTTCCTTTATAAGGAAAATTCTTTAACAAACATGGGGAGGTGTAACAGTAATGGAATACTGGGGTATTATTAGGATCTAGTGGGAAATAGATACAGCACGATTGAGCATCGAGAGTGAAAGGGAGAGATGCTCAAGTCATGACGTATTGTGTTGGCAAGGGTAATTAACATCAGGCCTTTGACTGGGGAAGAAGCTATCTTGTCATCAGCTGAAAATAAACTTGATTAATATTAAACCAACAAGTCTCATGAGTTCCTACTCTGTTATAATAACATGGTAGGCGTATTCTGTGGCCATCACCATCATCTACATCGTGGTGTGTCCGATCATGCTAACACCCACGACTCGAATGAATCTGAATGCCCTTGTCACCTTCGCGATCACGTGTGTTCGCCCCGGTGACAATCTCGCTCGCCACATGGGTCACGATCCACGATCGCTACCTCCTTCTGGGTGACTTTTCGTCACTATGCCATGAGCTACACTTCGCTCCATGGCACCATCTTCCTGTGTTAGACTATCAACTCTGTAGATCAGGTATGGAACTGATGTTGAATCCCAAGAATGTGTTAGTTAAGGGTTAATGAACTTTATGATCAAACCGGTCTAGTCCAGCAGAGAAGATGTCCTGTTGGAAAACTGAAGTGCACATGTTATATTAGGAGCGTTCATTTGAAATCCGTTCGTGCCGCACCGAGCGTTATTGCGTACATTGAACATAATCATCTCATAGTCATGTGATAGGTACTGACCAATGAATAAAAGAGCACGTGCTTATCGTACCATGATGCATAGGTTCTGTTTCTGACCGTTGAGAAAATGGCCGGGTTGATCAAAAATCCGCCAAAGAAGCTCAAAGAGCGATGATTCAGTTTCTTTCATTTGAAGGGTGTCGACCAGTGGACATTCATCGAAGAATGCAGGCAGCGTACAGTAACAAATGTGTGTCAAAGACAACAGTGATACACTGGGCACGAATGTTTCGGAAAGGACGTCAGTTCACGACAGATCTTCGACGGCCGTGTCAAGCGCATATTGTTGCAACAGAAAAAACCATCGCCAAAATTGATTAAGCAGTACAGATGAACCGTTGTCGAAGCATACTTTCGCTAGCGAAAGAATTTGATGTGTCAGTTGGGACAATTCAAAAGGTCGTTCGTAAGAAACTGCAATATCGGAAGGTGTGTTCACAGTGGGTACCACGGATGTTGACCGACCACCAAAAAGAAGAACGCAAGAGATGGTGTTTGAACCACTTGTTGCGTTACAAAGTGGAGGGTGATGCATTCTCTTCCACATAGTGGCATACGATGAATCATGGTGTCACCACTTTGAGCCGAGCAGCAAACGAGAGAGCATGCAATGGAAGCATGCTGGATCACCAAAAGCCAAAGAATTCAAGTTACAAGTTTCCGCTGGTAAGGTTATGCTGAGCGCATTTTTTTTACCATGAAGGGCTATTGTTGGCCGACTTTAAAGAACCTGGTGTGAACATCAACTCTATCCACTACTTGGATTGATTGATTGATTGATTGATTTAGGAACCGACATCACAGCATTCGGGACATTCCCATAAGCGCCCTGTCCCCATCCTCAGCAGCCAGCGAAGAGCTCCAACACTAATAGTTCCAGTAGCAATCTAATTATATGACCGTCTCGCCTTTCCTCTGAGCGTCGACGTCGGCCAGATCCCCTCGTCACACCTCGCTGTCTCATTCTTACCGGACTATGGTGATCCATCTGCTCCTCCGTGGTGTACACGTGCTCCCACAAGGCCGCAACCACGTCTGCCTTGTCATGCATCAATACACCACCAAGTTTTGCCGAGCCAGCCAATCTGTCCGCCTGTTCATTCCCCAGCACACCGGCATGCCCAGGAGAACCACTTGTTGCGTTACAAATCCACTACTTGGAAACACTATACAAGCTGAACAAAGCCATCCAGAATAAACGACGCGGCATACTTTCTCGAGGTGTGATTTTGTTGCACGATAATGCTCGTCCACATGTTACAAAGATTATGCAGGAAGCATTACCTTGGAAGAAGTGGGAACTTCTGGAACATCCAGCCTGTAGTCCTGATTTGTCACAATGTGCTTTTCATTTGTTCGAACCTCTAAAAAAGCTCTAAAGGGGCAACGATTTCACACAGATGCGGACGTAATGAACGCGGTAAACACTTGGTTCAGTGAGCAACCTCAATCCGTTTTTGCGGACGGCATTCACTGCCTACCTCAACAACGGGATGCTTGCCTGAATGCCTACGGCGACTACTTCTGACCAACCCATGGCGCATAATTCATTCAAAATGAATGCTTTGTTTTATTCTACCACACCTGTTAATGTTTCTTTCATGCTTTTGTAATAAAGCCATTGGAACGGGTTTCAAAAAAACGACCCTTATATAAGGTAGCATGATACTGGTCTAAATGGATTGTGTCAACGTCTTGCTTCTCACACAGGCACTCCGCTCCTTCATACGCACTCACAAAACCATCAAATGCGCGTATGGTGTTTCCATTATTTATTTCACGCGAACCCAATATAATCACAAGGTATATAAAGGCGGTAATTTCACATGAATACACAAAAGTCGCCCTTCATACTCTGATAGCATACAATCAGTCTCACTCGCTATTCTCAAACTAGCATTCTCGCAACCGTAAGCATTTGCTCTAAAAAAAACACAGATGTCCTCCTCTGAAACTGTCCTGAGTCCCGTCTGCCGGTTTCAGGCTCAACGGCTGGGCTTGTCTTTTCGGACCCCGTGCCTTTGTGTGAACCCCGTGCCGTCTCAACAGTCTCGTTGTACTGCAGTCTGTCCGTGCTAGGAGAGGTCAGTCGGTGTACTGACATCTAGTCTGTTCAGAGCAGTGTCCCGTGAACTGTCGTCTCCTTCTATCACCCGGTATGGTCTTACCGTTACTCTGTCTAAGACACGGTAGTGTTCCCTTTCTATGTCCTGCTTCCACTTCATCTACTGTCCTATAGTGTCCTGTCTTCTGACTATACTGTGTCCTGACTTAGGTCCTGTCTCTAGCCTATCGCTATACGGCAGATGTCCTTATCTCTGTCCTATATGTCGTTATCTCAGTTCTCTTGCTCTATTCTGTCCCTTTTCCTCTATCCACCTTCTCAACACTCTGACATTCTCTCATCCCCCCCCCCCCCCGGTATTGTGTCACAAAATTCATTCCAGAGGGTGTGACACAATGTCGTATTAGCATATAAAAAAAAATTAGTTGGAACTAATTTGTCGGAGTGTTGTAGAAGTTCGTCAAACCACTCACATAGGTGCCACTTTGATTCATATGGGCATGAAACACTGTTGAGCTATCTATCCTCTGGTTTATGATCAGTTTAACATACTTGTCATGTTGCCAAGAATCTCTACTCTCTTACACTTCACTACTGGAAGCTGTTACGAACCAAGGTTATTGGTTTTACAGTTATGATTGACTCATAACATGCAACGCCTTTCAAACATCCGAAATTGATGTCCCGAAACAATCTTTTCTTTTTACGGACACAGATCATGAATGTATTATTCATGGCTTCCGTGAAATGTTACCTCAACATCTTTTACAAGCTCTGTGTCTGCTGATTATTGCCTGTCTAGCTTTCGCTTGTTGATAGATTACTCATCTGTGTACTTATGACCCCCATTAATCTGTTGTGTCCCTTGTGAAAGTGTGATCTCCCTTACTTCAAAATTACTGTTTGTACGTTATATGTTCGTATTCTGTTTGTTTGTGTGTTCTAATCTTCTAAGTGTCTGTTTAAACTAACCACATAGGTGTCTGTTTATAATCTGTGTAGTTCAGGTTTTCAAGTGTCACAGGTAGGTTTCTCTATCTCATAAATGAAGACTTATGCTTAATTTTTGAGATCAGTTGCCGAACTGCGATCCTTGAAAACTTTGCTATAGTTGCAATGTAAATTTATTTTAAACACATATACAATCAGGACACGCTCACATGTGTTACATCGAAGACGAGGACAAATCATTCGGGAAAAACCTGTGTGCAAAAAAGCGCACCAATATTCGTACCTTTCATTTTAATACATTCATCCGTCCTTTCATACACCTTTCGCTATCTTTGCTGCAACAGTGTTTTAAAAATAATTATCAAATTGACATAAAATACGCTCGTTTTAAAGTTATTACCGATCTAGTTTGCGTTTACTCATGTATAGCAAAACGTTCTATAATACACAATCTATTTACAGGGTTGTTGTATTGCTTTACCAGTCAGGTCTTAGTCAGATATGACTGAGCTACCGTATAACAGTAGACGGTACTACCTGGTTTCTGTTAGCGCCGAACGTTGGGCGGCGCTTACCAAACCCGACACCCAAACATTGTGCCAACGGCTTCGGGCGGAAGAGCGCAATTGGGAGGGTACAAGCCTTACCCTGGTGCGAGGAAATGCAAGCTAGAGACAAAATTTTCATGGCAAGGCAGACCAGGCCCTAAGCCTTGGTTGGCGACTGGTCTAGGATCGAAGCTCCGACAGGCGGACAGTTAGAGCATTGCTTTGCTGATCCGGCAGCTTCTGCAGCTTGTCTTGTTCCAGATGTAGGGGTGTTACCTTTCCTCTGGAGTGAACTAGGCAGGCCAAGAGAGGGATCATGCTGCATGGGCAACACATGATCTCTATATTTTAGCCCAGGCTTTGTGCTATGGAGAGGCAATAACTCCATCCCTGGTCTTAACTGGTGCTCAGAGATTGAAGGCTAAGACCAAAATTAGGAGGGTACTGATCAGAGAGTTGCTTTTTGCAGATGATGCTGCAGTTACGACCCACTCTGAGGAAGAATTGCAATGTCTACTATCTGCATTCTCCAATGCTTGTTCTGAATTTGGTTTAACAATTAGCAAAAAGAAGACACAGATTATGTCACAAGGTGCACACGGGGTACCATCAATCTTTATTGACGACGCTGAACTAGAGATAGTAGACCATTTTACATATCTAGGATCAGTGGTTAATAGCAAATTATCCCTAGATCAGGAAATCAACATCCGGATTGGTAAGGCAGCAACAACAATGAACAGGTTAAGAAAAAGAGTCTGGGAGAACAGGAAGCTTACTGCCAAAACAAAAGTCCTTGTCTATCAAGCCTGTGTCCTTAGTACTCTTCTCTATGGCAGTGAAACCTGGACAACTTACTCACACCAAGAGAACAATTTAAACAGCTTTCATATGCGGTGTTTGCGAAGAATTCTTGGTATTAAGTGGCAAGACAAAATCACAAATACTGAAGTATTGGAAAGATCAGGTTGTGTGACAGTTTATTCCATGCTCAGTCTTCGTAGAATTAGATGGATAGGACATCTTAGGAGGATGGATGATGGTAGAATACCAAAGGATATCTTTTTTGGTGAATTACAGATTGGTAAGAGATCTCAGGGTCGGCCTCTACTACGATACAAAGATGTGTGTAAGCGGGACATGATTGATACAGGCATTGATAATGCACATTGTGAGCAAGTCGCCGCTGAACGTGTTGCATGGAGGGCAAATATCAGAAATGGAATAAAGACAAATGAGAAAATTATTGCAGAAAAGTCACACACCAAGCGTTTGAGACGTCGTTGGTGCATGATGGTGGAAATGACCACGTGTTCAGATGCACCCACTGTGAACGGACATTTACAGAGCAAATTGGCCTTATCAGTCACACTCGCTACCGCCATAGTTAAAAGTTATTATGCCTTTTTAAAGCACAAACTATCGTCTGTCAAGACGGCAAGGTGCCAATGAATGAAAGGAATGTATTGCTTTGGGCAATACTAAGGGAAGCAACTGTAATTACATTGATGTAATGTAATGGGTGTTATTAACTAAGGAAAGATAATTTAACTAAAATAACTGAATCTAGGAGAAATGTGTTAACTCCCTGAAATTAGCATGTTATATATTTAAACTACGGAATTTATAACTATTCATATTAGGATTCATGCACTTGATTGCATGTGCGAAAATATCTTACTAATATTTATTAATGTAGATTTACTATCAGTTTGCGCTGTCTTAAAGGACTGTAAATTTGTGAATTCCTACTCTGTTGGTGTTAATTACCTAAGTGTTAGTTTAATTTATAACGTATGTAATTGGTTTGTCTATTCCAAAGTTCTATTGGATTTAACTTTTGGGCAAAAGGTCTATAGTTATGAAAGTTGGTATTGCATTCTAGGTAAAGTGAAATCTAATTAATAGTGCAACTTCAATAAAAATCATTTGCTTCAAACATGTCATACATAATATAATGTCACTAATCAACTCTAACTATGTACAATTGCTAACTATGTCGTCGTTCCAGATGACGGCGATGATGTAGCGTCGTTCCTCTGCTCGACTGCGAAATCCGACGGTCTGGTTAGCAAGTCGTCCAAAGTGTTTTTGGAACCTATGATATGTCTCACGGACAACGAGTAGTTCTGCAGAATGAGGGCCCACCGATATATCCGATTGTTTTTCGGCTGTCCCTTCTCGATGACAATTAACGGGGAATTGTCAGTTTCAACGACGAAATGTGTTCCGGCAAGATACTTATTCAATCCTGTAATACAAAACACAATTGCAAGAGCTTCTAGTTGAGAGACCCAATACTTCGATTCTTCTGTAGTCAGCTTCCTACTGACGTAACCAATTGGATGAAACATCCCGTCGTAGGCCTGAAGCAGCACACCTGATATTGAAGTAGTGCTCGCGTCTGTTCTGAGGGTATAAGTTAGGTCTTTATTAGGTAATCTCAAAATAGGGATGTTACTAAACCAATATTTCAATTTTGACAATGCGTTATTTAAAGTAGCATCTTGTACATTGATCTTTGCAAATGTTTTCAACAAATTTGAAAATACACTCGTAATTTGTGCCAAATTAGGTATGAACTTGTTGTAACCGGTTTCAGATCATATAAGAAGAAAGTTAGAGGCTAGAGTAGATGAGACATGGGAACAATTCAAAGAAGACCTAGCACGGAAGTATGCAGAAATAACGGATCCACAACATGCATTTTCGGTGTTAAGACAGGCTAAACAAAATAACGGAGAGACGGTACAATTGTTCAGCGATAGGTTGATTAACCTGGCTGAAGAGGCATTCTTAGGACAGAATGTACGAGGAGAAGAGGTGGAGAGGATGTTAGTAGGGATTTTTGTAGATGGCATAAAATCCGATGGTTTGAAGTTTAAGTTGATGAGGGAAAACCCTGAGAGGTTATCACAAGCGGTAGATATCGCGGTACAAGAAGAAAATTTGAGACGTAGATTCAGATTGAGAACAGGACGAGAAATAGGAACCAGTCGAGAAGACAGAGTTGAGGAGCCCATGGAAATAGGACAAACAAGGTTCGGATGGAATAGGAGAGGAGGAATACAGACGCTGCAAGGTAGAAATGGATATAATAACGAGGAAAGAAGAAATATGAGATACCCTACAAGAGAGACAGTAGTCAACACAAATAGTACAAATATTGTCTGTTGGGTTTGTGGTCAACGGGGACATCTTTCTCGTTTTTGTAACAACAGGCGTGTCCAGTCAAATACACAGGGTAGACATGACAATAACAGAGTGAGTAGGAATGTTGTAGATAGACACAGGAATTTTACAGGTACAAGAACACAGGAAAACCGGCGCCCTACCTATTAAAAGGGACCTATAGTAGGAAGGGAAGTAATAAGGTCCCAAGGGTTAAAGAGTATGTTAATAACAGATATAGTAAGAAGAACAGAGAATATTTTCAACTAAATGAAGTTAAGCAATTTATAGAAAATAAAACAGATTATAGCTCTTGTATAATAGAAATAGGAAAGTATAGAGTTCGTACATTAATTGATTCGGGAGCTCAGGTTAGTGTAGTAAAAGAAAGTTTTCTATACAAAATAGTTAGAAATTGTAGAGTATTTAAGAGCCATAATAATTTACACTCTGTTACTGGACAGAATTTACAAGTAATTGGACAAACAATGATAAATTTTAAGTTAGGAGGGGTCAACATAAGACATCTTTTTCATGTGGTGAAGGGTTTAAATAGAAACATGTTGATAGGAAGAGATTTTTTAATAAAAAAGGGAGTAAGACTTTTCTATGATTTACATAAGTTAAAATTCAAGGACGTCTATGTGGATATGGAGGAGGACTTGCATATATCAGCACTGGTTAGAGTTAAAATGTCAACGACGTTAAAACCACAGTCGGTTAATTGATACAAGCAAAGCTGAAGAGAAACCCATATTATGTGGAAGGAAACACAGTCAGAGTCACTGAATTACAAAAGGAAGTAATTGATGAGCCTGGTTTAGAAGTTCCGGATGGAATAATAGCGTTGGATAAACACTTGACCTTTCCAGTGATGGTTATCAACAACACAGGTAGAGAAATCAAATTATACAGAGGATGTGTAATAGCCAAACTTGATCATAACATTTGTGACATATTGGCAACAACTAGAGCAGAAATGTCGGGAACAAGTTATTCAGAAACTTCTAGTGAAAGAGTTAATAACAGAAGCGGACGCGGAAGAAGAGGGAAAGTCAGAATGGATGAATTGATCCATCCATCCAGAAGAAATAAAGCCCAAATACATTCACTAGACAAAATAACAAGGGAACAAGAATTGTTGTCACAATTAAAAGCTCCGCCAGAAAATAAGGAAGTGTTAGAACAACTTATAAAGCAAAATCAGGATGTGTTTGCGGTTAATGATTTAGAATTGGGAAAGACGCAAACAGTTACAGTGGGAAATAGATACGGGAGACCATCCACCAATAAGTTTAAAGCCATATAGAACTCCATTAAGAAATAGAGAAATAGTGGAAAAGGCGATAGAAGAGATGTTGAAAGCAGGAATAATAACAAGGTCGAAGTCAGAATGGTCATCTCCGGTCGTCATCGTGGCCAAACCCGATGGTTCGAGTCGCTTCTGTTGCGATTACAGGGCGTTGAACAAAATCACCAAGAATGTAGCGTACCCACTGCCGGTAATTGATGATATTTTGGGGCTGCTTAATGGCTCTACATATTTCACAACGCTGGACGCAAGGTCAGGATTTTGGTGTATTTCGATGTCGGAGAACGCGCAAAAGAAAAGTGCCTTCTGTACCCATATGGGCTCTTACGAATTCTTACGAATGCCTTTTGGCGTCAAAACGGCACCCTCTCACTATATGCTCTTAATAAATGAAGTTTTAGAAGGTATGCAAAAGTTCCCTCTTGCCTATATTGATGATATTCTGATTTTTACTACTGGAGATGTGGAGGATCATTTGAAACATATTAGACTAGTATTTGACAGGTTAAGAAAGCATGATGTGAAGTTAAAGCTTAGTAAATGCCAGTTTTTAAAGACAGAAACAAAATATTTAGGATATATTATAAATAGAGAAGGTATTAAACCAGACCAAGAAAAGATAAAGGTTATTAAAGAGTTACCTCCTCCCACTAACGTTAAGGAAGTGCGTGCGTTTATAGGAACCTGTGCGTATTATATGCGGTTTGTCCCAGCGTTTTCAAAGATAGCTGAACCTATTACAAACTTAACAGGTAAATATGCTAGGTTTAAGTGGGATGATGAGTGTCAAAAAGCGTTCGAGTATTTAAAAAACAGCTTAACACTGGTACCATTGTGGACGCATCCAGACTTAAACAAACAGTTAATACTGTACACAGATGCTTCGGACAATGCAATAGGAGCATGTTTGGTTCAACCATATGAAGGAAAAGAGTCTGGAATACCAGGGGTTAAAAATGAAAGGCCTATTTATTTCTTGTCGCATAAACTTAGCAGGTCACAAAGAAAGTGGACGACTATTGAGAAGGAAGCATATGCAATTCCTTATGCTCTTCAGAAACTAAATTACTACTTACATAACGCAAATTTTGTTATTAGAACTGACCATATGCCTTTAAAGTCTTTTTTAGAAGCTCCAGTGCAGAACAGGAAAATACAGACGTGGGCATTGAATCTACAGGGATATAACACGAAAATTGAGTACATCCCAGGTAGGGTTAATACGTGCGCTGATTTATTATCTAGGATTCCGTACCCACAGTCATCAGGTGAGACAGAAGATGAAGCTGAACCAGAGATAGACGACCGAAACTGGCAGGTAAATATTTTAGATTCTGCCATAATAAATAGGGAAGAATTTGAGAATGTACCATCGGAGCAAGAGTCTGAACATAGAGAAGAAGACCTACAGTTAGCACAATTTAATATGAAGGAAGAACAAGACTTGGATCCAAAAGTCATACAAATAAAAGAAAAATTAAGAGAAACGGAAGATAACAAGTATAAAAAGAATTATTTGGTTTTACAAGAGGATGGACAGTTATACTATATGTGTGAAAGGAACGAACAGCTAAGGAAATATATTCCAAAACATTTAGAAAATGAAGTTTTAAAAGCGTATCACAATGAAAATGGACATCTCGGTCGAGACAAGTTAGTGAAAGCACTTACAAGCAAATATTATTGGCCAAACTTGTTTAAATCTGCATGCAAATATGTAGATACGTGTGAAAAATGCAGATTAAGGAACATGAAAACAATAAAATGTCCCTTACAAGATACAGATATTCCTCAGTTCCCAATGCAAAAGATTAGTTTAGATATATCAGGCCCACACCCTAGAACATTGTCAGGAAACGTGTATTTAATTCACATAGTAGACGTCTACAGTCTTTGGCCGGAAGTTTACGCAATTCCAGACAAGAGCGCAGATACAGTCATTAATATTTTTTACAGGAGTTCGTACCAAGATTTAGTTGCCCACAAAGTATACTTACGGATAATGGTAGAGAGTTTGTAAATAAAAAATTCGAAAAGTTATTAAAAGATTTGAATATAAAACATATAAAGACCTCATATTATAGACCTTCTTCAAATGCTAGAAACGAACGTCAACATCGGACGTTATACGACATTATAGCAAAGATTATTGATGAACATGAAAAAGATTGGGATCTGTTCTTGGGACCTGCCCTAAGCGCTATTCGTACAAATCAAAATGAGAGCACGGGATTCTCGCCATTTTATTTAATACACGGGAGAGAACCAATACTACCTATAGATAATTTATTAAAACCGAGACGGAAATATATGGGTGAAGAATTCCAAGAGACCATAATACAGGAAATGCATAAAGCACACGTAAGATTAAGAAATAATATAATTAAAGCTAGGGAAAGACAGAAAAGGTACAAAAATGTAAATACAAAATTACAGGACTTTAAAGTAGGTGATAGAGTTTATTACAAGAAGCATAGAAGAAACTCTAAATTTGATGCTCGTTGGATTCCAGGTTATTATGTTTTGGAAAAACTAGGTAATGTATCGTATAATATAAAGAACCAGGTCACGGGACATATAGCAAGGGCACACGTTGAACACTTAAGAAGAGACGAAGAGGAGATAGAAAATAATAATTATAATAATAATTATTATTCAGACACTGGAAGTTTAGATGAACAAGCTGGTAGAGGAGCTACAGTAACCCCAAGTTTTAGAAAAGAACCAGCACAAAGTCGATTACTAGCAACTCCAGCGTATGATGATACTCAAGAACAGACGATACCGAAAACAATAGAAGAAGAAAATGTGAAGGAAAGTTATTATGACAGTATGGAAGAAGAAATAGGTGCTCCATTTAAGAATACTAGGCAAGCAACGAAAAGAAGAATGGATAGACAAAAAGATAGAGAAGTGAAAAGACAGAGGAGAATTAGAGATTATTCAACAAGCGGAGAAGATTTGCCTCTACTGGAAAGATCCTTAAGGAATAATGATAGACAAATTAGATGGGATATTGAACAGAAGAGATTAGCGGCGGCTAACGAGAGACATACAGACGAAGAAGAAGAAATGGATGAAAAGTCAGAGTCAATTAGTAGCATGGAAGAAACCAATGAGTTGTATGAGGAAGAGGATATTGATGTAGAGTTAGCACTTATTCAAAGAAACTTGGAGTTGTTGAAGAAGTGGAAACGTAGGAGATAAATAGATGGAGGATACTGCAGATGGCAAGTTATAAATTTTAGGGTTTGGAGGAATAAGGAAACGGTGAAAAGGAATATAGAGGTAGGGTTGTGAGAGGCATATATATATATAATATTTTTCCTCTCTGTGATGGAATTGTTGGTTGATTTTAGGTTGCAACCTCGTGACTTTTCGTAGATTGTACGAATTAAATATTAGTACAGTAGGTAGAAGTACTCTGTAGCAAATGGACAAGTTTTTGTCGGTACTAGAAATGCCGTGTTTGATGGTAATAGTTAAGAAATTAGTCTGTAGTTAACAGATATATATATACATATATAAATAGAGATAAGTGACACTGAGGAGTTTTGTTGAATAGTATGGGAAGCCAATGTGGATGGGCCACTATATGTATTAATTTTAAGAGAGTTTTTATTTGAAAATCCTGTGTTATTCACTATGAGTTTTGTGAGTAATGAGTCATATATAATAGTTTTTTTTTGCTTGAGTTGATACTGTATAATGATGCTTATTATTTAATTGTTTTATTGAGATTGAGTTTCTATGCTTCATATGTGATGTGTTTTTTTTTCTGGCTTGATTTGGTTTTGTAAAATGTTCTTTAATTAATTGATTTAGAATAGGGTTATTGTGTTCATAGTCTTTTGGGTAAAAACTATTGGTCCGTAAAAGTGTCCAATAGTGATAGGTAGAAATAGGCTGTTTTATTCTGGTTTGATGCATGCTAGGTTATTTTTAAAATGTGATTTTCCTTATATTAGTTTGAAGTTATGACGTCTTGTGTGATTTGATCTTGATTACATAAATGGTTTTGTATATTAAGTTACTTGGTTAGTGAATAAGTTATGAAGTTAGTTAAGTAAGTTTAATTTTCAAATATATGAGGTGTTGCTTAAGGTTTTTCGTTCAGAAAAGAGTTAATATAAACTACTTTGTCCACTGATATAAAGTAAATAGCAGTATATAAATAGGGGATGTACGGGGGCAAAATATAGGTGCTGTGAAAAACCAGCGTTAATTATATTAAAAATGTTCATAGACTATGAACATGGGCTCGTGGTTAAAGGTGAGGTAACGAAAAATAAATAAGATTGTGATTTTAATGTCGAATATATAAGGCTTGCGAAAACTTATGAAAAATTGTTTGATAATGAATATAAGGTGTATTATAAAAAATTGTTTTACAAATTTTTTTTATTGGCAAGGGAGGTAAATGGAGTGTTTTGAATATTCATTACTGTATGTAAATGTGATCATGTTGACTATTCATTCTTTATACCTCTCACTCGGTGCGCACCACTTCTCTGCTTTTTCTGACTACATTGTTTTTGTACGTCCTGTGTTATGGAAGAGTGAGAAATTTTTATAAGGTCAAAGATTACGATAACGATTTTTCGAGCTGTTCTTATGAAATGTATATTTGATACAGGAACTTGAGGAGCCAAGAACGAACCAGAAATATATAGTGGATAGCTATATAGTTTGAGGAAATGGAAAGGGGAGAAGGAGTATTTAGGTTAAAAGAGTTACCATATGTGGTACGATGTATTATACAAAGGAGGATAGAAGAAGAAGTATATTAGTGGGTTACTAGTTGACAATATAACCGGGAGAAGGGTTAAAATGATATATTATTTACTCAGACTTGGGTTAGCATAGAGAAGGATTAAGGAACTGAGATAGATAAAGAAAAAGAGGGAATAGAGGAAGGGGAGTAGGAGTAAAGAGTTTTCCTTTATAAGGAAAATTCTTTAACAAACATGGGGAGGTGTAACAGTAATGGAATACTGGGGTATTATTAGGATCTAGTGTGAAATAGATACAGCACGATTGAGCATCGAGAGTGAAAGGGAGAGATGCTCAAGTCATGACGTATTGTGTTGGCAAGGGTAATTAACATCAGGCCTTTGACTGGGGAAGAAGCTATCTTGTCATCAGCTGAAAATAAACTTGATTAATATTAAACCAACAAGTCTCATGAGTTCCTACTCTGTTATAATAACATGGTAGGCGTATTCTGTGGCCATCACCATCATCTACATCGTGGTGTGTCCGATCATGCTAACACCCACGACTCGAATGAATCTGAATGCCCTTGTCACCTTCGCGATCACGTGTGTTCGCCCCGGTGACAATCTCGCTCGCCACATGGGTCACGATCCACGATCGCTACCTCCTTCTGGGTGACTTTTCGTCACTATGCCATGAGCTACACTTCGCTCCATGGCACCATCTTCCTGTGTTAGACTATCAACTCTGTAGATCAGGTATGGAACTGATGTTGAATCCCAAGAATGTGTTAGTTAAGGGTTAATGAACTTTATGATCAAACCGGTCTAGTCCAGCAGAGAAGATGTCCTGTTGGAAAACTGAAGTGCACATGTTATATTAGGAGCGTTCATTTGAAATCCGTTCGTGCCGCACCGAGCGTTATTGCGTACATTGAACATAATCATCTCATAGTCATGTGATAGGTACTGACCAATGAATAAAAGAGCACGTGCTTATCGTACCATGATGCATAGGTTCTGTTTCTGACCGTTGAGAAAATGGCCGGGTTGATCAAAAATCCGCCAAAAAAGCTCAAAGAGCGATGATTCAGTTTCTTTCATTTGAAGGGTGTCGACCAGTGGACATTCATCGAAGAATGCAGGCAGCGTACAGTAACAAATGTGTGTCAAAGACAACAGTGATACACTGGGCACGAATGTTTCGGAAAGGACGTCAGTTCACGACAGATCTTCGACGGCCGTGTCAAGCGCATATTGTTGCAACAGAAAAAACCATCGCCAAAATTGATTAAGCAGTACAGATGAACCGTTGTCGAAGCATACTTTCGCTAGCGAAAGAATTTGATGTGTCAGTTGGGACAATTCAAAAGGTCGTTCGTAAGAAACTGCAATATCGGAAGGTGTGTTCACAGTGGGTACCACGGATGTTGACCGACCACCAAAAAGAAGAACGCAAGAGATGGTGTTTGAACCACTTGTTGCGTTACAAAGTGGAGGGTGATGCATTCTCTTCCACATAGTGGCATACGATGAATCATGGTGTCACCACTTTGAGCCGAGCAGCAAACGAGAGAGCATGCAATGGAAGCATGCTGGATCACCAAAAGCCAAAGAATTCAAGTTACAAGTTTCCGCTGGTAAGGTTATGCTGAGCGCATTTTTTTTACCATGAAGGGCTATTGTTGGCCGACTTTAAAGAACCTGGTGTGAACATCAACTCTATCCACTACTTGGATTGATTGATTGATTGATTGATTTAGGAACCGACATCACAGCATTCGGGACATTCCCATAAGCGCCCTGTCCCCATCCTCAGCAGCCAGCGAAGAGCTCCAACACTAATAGTTCCAGTAGCAATCTAATTATATGACCGTCTCGCCTTTCCTCTGAGCGTCGACGTCGGCCAGATCCCCTCGTCACACCTCGCTGTCTCATTCTTACCGGACTATGGTGATCCATCTGCTCCTCCGTGGTGTACACGTGCTCCCACAAGGCCGCAACCACGTCTGCCTTGTCATGCATCAATACACCACCAAGTTTTGCCGAGCCAGCCAATCTGTCCGCCTGTTCATTCCCCAGCACACCGGCATGCCCAGGAGAACCACTTGTTGCGTTACAAATCCACTACTTGGAAACACTATACAAGCTGAACAAAGCCATCCAGAATAAACGACGCGGCATACTTTCTCGAGGTGTGATTTTGTTGCACGATAATGCTCGTCCACATGTTACAAAGATTATGCAGGAAGCATTACCTTGGAAGAAGTGGGAACTTCTGGAACATCCAGCCTGTAGTCCTGATTTGTCACAATGTGCTTTTCATTTGTTCGAACCTCTAAAAAAGCTCTAAAGGGGCAACGATTTCACACAGATGCGGACGTAATGAACGCGGTAAACACTTGGTTCAGTGAGCAACCTCAATCCGTTTTTGCGGACGGCATTCACTGCCTACCTCAACAACGGGATGCTTGCCTGAATGCCTACGGCGACTACTTCTGACCAACCCATGGCGCATAATTCATTCAAAATGAATGCTTTGTTTTATTCTACCACACCTGTTAATGTTTCTTTCATGCTTTTGTAATAAAGCCATTGGAACGGGTTTCAAAAAAACGACCCTTATATAAGGTAGCATGATACTGGTCTAAATGGATTGTGTCAACGTCTTGCTTCTCACACAGGCACTCCGCTCCTTCATACGCACTCACAAAACCATCAAATGCGCGTATGGTGTTTCCATTATTTATTTCACGCGAACCCAATATAATCACAAGGTATATAAAGGCGGTAATTTCACATGAATACACAAAAGTCGCCCTTCATACTCTGATAGCATACAATCAGTCTCACTCGCTATTCTCAAACTAGCATTCTCGCAACCGTAAGCATTTGCTCTAAAAAAAACACAGATGTCCTCCTCTGAAACTGTCCTGAGTCCCGTCTGCCGGTTTCAGGCTCAACGGCTGGGCTTGTCTTTTCGGACCCCGTGCCTTTGTGTGAACCCCGTGCCGTCTCAACAGTCTCGTTGTACTGCAGTCTGTCCGTGCTAGGAGAGGTCAGTCGGTGTACTGACATCTAGTCTGTTCAGAGCAGTGTCCCGTGAACTGTCGTCTCCTTCTATCACCCGGTATGGTCTTACCGTTACTCTGTCTAAGACACGGTAGTGTTCCCTTTCTATGTCCTGCTTCCACTTCATCTACTGTCCTATAGTGTCCTGTCTTCTGACTATACTGTGTCCTGACTTAGGTCCTGTCTCTAGCCTATCGCTATACGGCAGATGTCCTTATCTCTGTCCTATATGTCGTTATCTCAGTTCTCTTGCTCTATTCTGTCCCTTTTCCTCTATCCACCTTCTCAACACTCTGACATTCTCTCATCCCCCCCCCCCCCCCCCCGGTATTGTGTCACAAAATTCATTCCAGAGGGTGTGACACAATGTCGTATTAGCATATAAAAAAAAATTAGTTGGAACTAATTTGTCGGAGTGTTGTAGAAGTTCGTCAAACCACTCACATAGGTGCCACTTTGATTCATATGGGCATGAAACACTGTTGAGCTATCTATCCTCTGGTTTATGATCAGTTTAACATACTTGTCATGTTGCCAAGAATCTCTACTCTCTTACACTTCACTACTGGAAGCTGTTACGAACCAAGGTTATTGGTTTTACAGTTATGATTGACTCATAACATGCAACGCCTTTCAAACATCCGAAATTGATGTCCCGAAACAATCTTTTCTTTTTACGGACACAGATCATGAATGTATTATTCATGGCTTCCGTGAAATGTTACCTCAACATCTTTTACAAGCTCTGTGTCTGCTGATTATTGCCTGTCTAGCTTTCGCTTGTTGATAGATTACTCATCTGTGTACTTATGACCCCCATTAATCTGTTGTGTCCCTTGTGAAAGTGTGATCTCCCTTACTTCAAAATTACTGTTTGTACGTTATATGTTCGTATTCTGTTTGTTTGTGTGTTCTAATCTTCTAAGTGTCTGTTTAAACTAACCACATAGGTGTCTGTTTATAATCTGTGTAGTTCAGGTTTTCAAGTGTCACAGGTAGGTTTCTCTATCTCATAAATGAAGACTTATGCTTAATTTTTGAGATCAGTTGCCGAACTGCGATCCTTGAAAACTTTGCTATAGTTGCAATGTAAATTTATTTTAAACACATATACAATCAGGACACGCTCACATGTGTTACATCGAAGACGAGGACAAATCATTCGGGAAAAACCTGTGTGCAAAAAAGCGCACCAATATTCGTACCTTTCATTTTAATACATTCATCCGTCCTTTCATACACCTTTCGCTATCTTTGCTGCAACAGTGTTTTAAAAATAATTATCAAATTGACATAAAATACGCTCGTTTTAAAGTTATTACCGATCTAGTTTGCGTTTACTCATGTATAGCAAAACGTTCTATAATACACAATCTATTTACAGGGTTGTTGTATTGCTTTACCAGTCAGGTCTTAGTCAGATATGACTGAGCTACCGTATAACAGTAGACGGTACTACCTGGTTTCTGTTAGCGCCGAACGTTGGGCGGCGCTTACCAAACCCGACACCCAAACATTGTGCCAACGGCTTCGGGCGGAAGAGCGCAATTGGGAGGGTACAAGCCTTACCCTGGTGCGAGGAAATGCAAGCTAGAGACAAAATTGTCATGGCAAGGCAGACCAGGCCCTAAGCCTTGGTTGGCGACTGGTTTAGGATCGAAGCTCCGACAGGCGGACAGTTAGAGCATTGCTTTGCTGATCCGGCAGCTTCTGCAGCTTGTCTTGTTCCAGATGTAGGGGTGTTACCTTTCCTCTGGAGTGAACTAGGCAGGCCAAGAGAGGGATCATGCTGCATGGGCAACACATGATCTCTATATTTTAGCCCAGGCTTTGTGCTATGGAGAGGCAATAACTCCATCCCTGGTCTTAACTGGTGCTCAGAGATTGAAGGCTAAGACCAAAATTAGGAGGGTACTGATCAGAGAGTTGCTTTTTGCAGATGATGCTGCAGTTACGACCCACTCTGAGGAAGAATTGCAATGTCTACTATCTGCATTCTCCAATGCTTGTTCTGAATTTGGTTTAACAATTAGCAAAAAGAAGACACAGATTATGTCACAAGGTGCACACGGGGTACCATCAATCTTTATTGACGACGCTGAACTAGAGATAGTAGACCATTTTACATATCTAGGATCAGTGGTTAATAGCAAATTATCCCTAGATCAGGAAATCAACATCCGGATTGGTAAGGCAGCAACAACAATGAACAGGTTAAGAAAAAGAGTCTGGGAGAACAGGAAGCTTACTGCCAAAACAAAAGTCCTTGTCTATCAAGCCTGTGTCCTTAGTACTCTTCTCTATGGCAGTGAAACCTGGACAACTTACTCACACCAAGAGAACAATTTAAACAGCTTTCATATGCGGTGTTTGCGAAGAATTCTTGGTATTAAGTGGCAAGACAAAATCACAAATACTGAAGTATTACAACAACAACAACAACAACAACAAAACTTTATTTTGAAAGGGTTAAGAATTGGGCACGCAGGCCCGTCTAACATTCTGCCCTTTTATCACTCTCTTTCATACATTATACCATTCACACGTCATTCAAGGCTAACTGAAAACAGCAACAATATGAAATATATGCATTATAAAGGCATGTTGAAAAAATTAAAAATAAATACTACACGACTCAGTAATAGTAATAACTGGTGTGGTATTTATTAGCTACGTGGAATATACTGGACTACCAAAAGGGGACTGGCTGTTATACCAGGGTTTTATTATATTATTACTTCTATTATTAAGGGGGAAGGTAATCCGTACTGAGATAGTGTTCAAATAATTTGCGATTATATGTATAGGGATTGATGATGTCTTTTATTTCATCTGGAAGATTGTTCCACAGCTGAGCTGCAGAGTACGTTAAGCTTGTTTTGTATAAGTCTATCCTAGGCTTCGGAAGGTGTAATAAATTTAATCGTTTACTGTGTCTAGCATTATATTCAAACAATGGCCAAAGGTAGTTTGGGGCATTCCGATGTAGGATTTTGTGAATTAGTTTGGCCTTATTGAAAAGCAGACGTTTGCGGAGTGGTAGTAACTGAAGGCGTTTATGCAGGCTAGGATTTTCAGTTAAATGTTTGCTATAAATTAATCTCATGGCCCGTTTCTGGAGTGAGTAAAGTCGCTTGGTGCTTGAATTGGAACAACCGTCCCAGATTGTAGAGCAGTAGTCAAAATGTGTCTGTATGTGTGACGTATAGAATATTTTCCTTGTGTCCTCATCAAGGAAATTTTTAATTTTGGAGAGTTGGTAGACTTTTTTCGCTGTTTGTTTAGTGAGCGCTTGAACGTGAGGATTAAAGGTTAGGTTTCTATCAATGATGAGGCCTAATGTTTTGTGCTCAGTTACACTTTCTACTGGCATGTTATCGATGTGAAGTTGAAGTGATCTGTGTGAATTTAGAGTCTGAAGTCTTTGTCTTGTTGTTAATAACATAGATTTTGTTTTAGTGATGTTAATTTGCATACGGTTCGCATAGCTCCACCTAACTACATTATTTAATTCTTGTTGCAAAGACGACTCCAGCAAATTACTGCTTTCAGCGTTTGTATACACTGTACAGTCGTCTGCAAATAGATCGCAGGACGACGAAAGATGCAAAGGTAGATCATTAATATATATGGCGAATAATAGAGGGCCAAGAATAGAGCCTTGCGGTACTCCAGTATTGAAGGTAGTGGTTTGGGACAGAGATTTATTGCATGAAACTACTTGCTTTCTGTTTGACAGAAAAGATGTTATTAGCGTCACAACATTAGGGCCAATTTTCATTGTCTCTAGTTTTTTAATTAAAATGGCATGGTCTATCATATCAAATGCTTTTCTGAAATCGATAAACACAGCTCCACATAGATTGTTGTTATTTATATTATGGTGCCAATTTTCTATCATGTTTGTTAGGGCCGTATGGCAAGAATATTTTGGTCGAAATCCTGATTGGCTGTCAACTATAAGCTTGTTGCTATCTAAATACTGTAATGTTACCTTATGGATGTGTTTTTCTAGTGGTTTTGATAGTGATGATAGTAAAGAAATGGGTCTATAATTGTTCGGGAGACCATTGTCCAATGAACCAGATTTAAGGAGAGGATACACTTTAGCGATTTTGAGAGCTGATGGAAAGTGACCTTTGGTGATACACTGATTATATACATAGGTTAGTGATACACAGATCACTGGCGCAGCACAGCGGAGAATCCGACTGCTGATTCCATCTAACCCAGATGAGTTTGTGTTTTTTAGTTTACTGAGGTAAATGAGTACTTCAGTGACTGTCATTAGCGGTATGTCAGAAAGGATATCTCGGGGGCATCTAGTCTGGCAAAACGATGACAGTAAAGATAAGTTGCAAGGAGAATTTGGTATTGTAGCCTTCAACTGATCTATGTCATTCTGAAAAAAGTTACTGAATTGGTCGCATGAAATAGGATTTGATGGTGATGAATTTGAGTAGTTATGCTTGTTTGTCAAGGTGTTAATTGCCTTCCATATGTCCTTACTATTTGTTTTATCCATGACTAAGTTCTTAAAGTAATTTTTCTTTTCTTTTCGTATGGTATATTGAACTTTGTTTCTAAGAGTACGGTATGTGCTGAGATCCCGCTTTTTATGTGCCTTATCTCTGTCTCTCATAATTTCAAGAATTTCCTGGGTGATCCAAGGTGGTTTGACGTGATGTTTTACTCGAACTTCCTTGATTGGCACATGTCTATCAAACACATCAATAAAGATCTTCATCCAGGATTCCAGAGCATCATCTGGGTCTGGAAGCTGATAAACATTGTTTAGAGGTGAACTGAGCAAGTCCTGTAAAAATGCGTTTTGGTTGAAATTTTTGTAGCTTCTGTATTTTACAGTTATGTGTTTATGTTTAGGAGTTTTAATTCCTTTTTTAGACCATGTGCAGCATATTGGGTAGTGATCGCTCATTGCACAATTGGGCACGGTGTATTCTATGATGTTGTCCGAGCAAGTTACATAAATGTGATCTATAAGTGTTGAAGATGAGTTTGTTACTCTAGTATCTTGTTTTACTATTTGTTGGAAGTTGTATGATGCAATTATATTTCCCCAGATTATATGGGATTTGTTGGTGTCAATGTTAAAGTCTCCGAGTAGTATAGTGGAAAGATCAGGTTGTGTGACAGTTTATTCCATGCTCAGTCTTCGTAGAATTAGATGGATAGGACATCTTAGGAGGATGGATGATGGTAGAATACCAAAGGATATCTTTTTTGGTGAATTACAGATTGGTAAGAGATCTCAGGGTCGGCCTCTACTACGATACAAAGATGTGTGTAAGCGGGACATGATTGATACAGGCATTGATAATGCACATTGTGAGCAAGTCGCCGCTGAACGTGTTGCATGGAGGGCAAATATCAGAAATGGAATAAAGACAAATGAGAAAATTATTGCAGAAAAGTCACACACCAAGCGTTTGAGACGTCGTTGGTGCATGATGGTGGAAATGACCACGTGTTCAGATGCACCCACTGTGAACGGACATTTACAGAGCAAATTGGCCTTATCAGTCACACTCGCTACCGCCATAGATAAAAGTTATTATGCCTTTTTAAAGCACAAACTATCGTCTGTCAAGACGGCAAGGTGCCAATGAATGAAAGGAATGTATTGCTTTGGGCAATACTAAGGGAAGCAACTGTAATTACATTGATGTAATGTAATGGGTGTTATTAACTAAGGAAAGATAATTTAACTAAAATAACTGAATCTAGGAGAAATGTGTTAACTCCCTGAAATTAGCATGTTATATATTTAAACTACGGAATTTATAACTATTCATATTAGGATTCATGCACTTGATTGCATGTGCGAAAATATCTTACTAATATTTATTAATGTAGATTTACTATCAGTTTACGCTGTCTTAAAGGACTGTAAATTTGTGAATTCCTACTCTGTTGGTGTTAATTACCTAAGTGTTAGTTTAATTTATAACGTATGTAATTGGTTTGTCTATTCCAAAGTTCTATTGGATTTAACTTTTGGGCAAAAGGTCTATAGTTATGAAAGTTGGTATTGCATTCTAGGTAAAGTGAAATCTAATTAATAGTGCAACTTCAATAAAAATCATTTGCTTCAAACATGTCATACATAATATAATGTCACTAATCAACTCTAACTATGTACAATTGCTAACTATGTCGTCGTTCCAGATGACGGCGATGATGTAGCGTCGTTCCTCTGCTCGACTGCGAAATCCGACGGTCTGGTTAGCAAGTCGTCCAAAGTGTTTTTGGAACCTATGATATGTCTCACGGACAACGAGTAGTTCTGCAGAATGAGGGCCCACCGATATATCCGATTGTTTTTCGGCTGTCCCTTCTCGATGACAATTAACGGGGAATTGTCAGTTTCAACGACGAAATGTGTTCCGGCAAGATACTTATTCAATCCTGTAATACAAAACACAATTGCAAGAGCTTCTAGTTGAGAGACCCAATACTTCGATTCTTCTGTAGTCAGCTTCCTACTGACGTAACCAATTGGATGAAACATCCCGTCGTAGGCCTGAAGCAGCACACCTGATATTGAAGTAGTGCTCGCGTCTGTTCTGAGGGTATAAGTTAGGTCTTTATTAGGTAATCTCAAAATAGGGATGTTACTAAACCAATATTTCAATTTTGACAATGCGTTATTTAAAGTAGCATCTTGTACATTGATCTTTGCAAATGTTTTCAACAAATTTGAAAATACACTCGTAATTTGTGCCAAATTAGGTATGAACTTGTTGTAATAGTTCACTAAACATAGTAGACTTCCCACGTGTTTCTTAGTTGTTGGCATTGTGAGGTTTAGAATGTTCGTGACGATCTTATCATCAGTACTCAAGTTGCCTTTAGATATTTTATGGCCAAGAAATTCAATTTCTTCCAGTGCCAACTCTACTTTTGTTGGCTTCACAGTGAGTCCACATACTGTTATCATGCCTAAATTATATTTCATGTGGCTTCACAGAGAGTCCAAATACTGTTATCATGCCTAAATTTTAGTTCATGTTATGCATACTAATGACAATTATAGATGTTAACTTATCACAGAATGAATTGAAAATTTTGGTTGCTACATTATAGTAGAATAAGGTGACAATTTTACTTTCATTCAGAATGTCATTCAGAAATAGTGGAAAATTATACTCTCTTTCAACATTTGCAAGCAACATTAATATATTAATAAATAGACACATGATTAGTGTTGGTTGCAAACCATGCTGTCCATATAACCTTTGGTAACATTTGCAATATAATTGCAATGGAACTGACTAAGCGCCATATCACCAGGTTTGTGTTCTGCTTTCCCTCATTTTCGTTATGTCCATTGAAACACATGTCACTGTGCAATGTGTTACTGTTCGTGTGTTTCAGATTGTGTTGCCTGCTAGCACAAGACTGTTGGATATGTAACTGTCGTTCTGAGTGTGGTGTCTGGGTTGTCTGTTGTTTATATTGTCTGTTTGTGTCAGTGTTGTCCTGTGATGTTGTCAGACTGCTAGTGCAACTTTTTGTACGTTTGCGTGTCTTGTTGTTCTCAATTTTGTTTATAGCGTCACAATAATTTGCATAGCCAAAATTTGTGTTATGCAAACTTTGATGTTGTTTTATTGTGTTCTGAACAGTTGCGTGCCTTGACTTTTTACATTTTGGTTGCTGTTCTTGATCACTTAATTCTTTATTAGTGATGGTTACTTTCCTTCGTAGATTTCTTTTCAGATGCTTTTTCTCCCATGCATTAATCTCTTTGCTTGTGCAGTATTTTAGGTCCGATAGGCAGCCTATAATTAGGTCTGCATAAGGGTCATGCAGGATTGCGCACTTGAAAGTGCATGTAAGAAAGGGTGTACAGATTCGAGCTGTGGCCAGTTGAAGTTCTTCCACATTGCCCGAAAATGGTCGGCAATTCACATACTCGCCAGTGTAATCATTCGTGTTAGCAAACTCCTTTCTTAGACCAATTAATGTACATCCGGAATGAAGCAAAACTTGACAAGGTTTATTGTTAACCAATCCCTGGTGAAAGGTTAATTTTCCCATGTCGGAAACTACTGCATTGGCATTCTCATTAGCAATAGGGATTTTATGCCCGAATTTCAGTACTCCATCCTCATGGAACTTATGACATGTTTGACATCTATCATAGTTTTATATATCTATTGCTGCTAGAGTATTCTCTTCACATTCATTCGTCTCTTCTTCCTCAAACTCGCTTTTTGACGATGATTTGACGTCAATTAGCACAGAGCGGCTGGCCGAGAGGCTAGAACGCCGGACTCTCATTCGGGAGGTCCGGGTTCGATCCCTCGGTAAGGTATTGGATTTTTTTCTGTCGGGGGCAAAAAGAAAATCCTAACCTGCACAGTTCGCGGCGACTGCACTAGCCAGGCGGCCTTTATTCCTCAGGCTCAAAGACCCCTCTGCCATACACCGCAAGGTACTATATTGGCAGTAAATGACAGTTTTTTAGCACAGCATTCACACTCCTTAATCTTCTGCGACCTTCACAATGTTTACTATAATGCCCGTAAGATTTCCAAAAATAGCATTTTACAGCACGTCGGTAAGTTTCTCTTTTACCCTGCTGCTTTTCCCCCAACATGTCTAGCTGGGCTACATACCCTGGGTTTGAATTACACATTTGAAATTGAAAGTGAGAGAATTTACAGTATGGACACTGTGGTGGATTGGATCTTTGTTTCTCTCTGTATTTAAATGGTTTCTGTGGCGTAGTATTTGCTGCTGCCCCTATGTTATTTTCAGCACTGCTGGAACTGAAAACGTTTATGTTAGACGAAAAATAAGCTGATCCTTTTTTCTCTAATTCTTGTAAAGATTCGACATCTGATTGTTGAAGAAATTTTGCAAAAGGTTCTGGAATGGATGAAATAATTTTGTCCATAATCATTAGATCTCTTAATTTTTCATAGTTCTTGTTTATCTTTGCAGCGTTCAGCCACTTATTATATACGTCTTGTACATGAGAGACGTAATCAATGAACGTCTGGTTTGTTTTTGGTTTTAGTTTGGAAAACTGCACCTGGTACCCTGGTGCATCTAATAAAAGTGTTGCATGATACGTTGGTGTATATAATCATAGTTATTTCTTAGCTCTTGTGGGATAGACTCTATTACTTTCAAAGGCTCCCCTGAGAGGTTTTTCATGTAGATCATGGCCCAATGTTCTCTCGAAACTTCCTGGTATTTTAATTGGAACACGAAGTTCTCAGACCATGCAGAAATGGAGTCACTTTGGCAGAATGGTTTCACTATCCCTTTATACTTATTATACTTATTTTCCTCTTCATTACTTTTCAACATTGTAGTTGCAATGTGTACATGTGAATTAACTTCCAGTTCTTTCACTTTTACCTGGGTCTGTGCTTCAATTTCTAATTGTTTTTCTTTCAACTTTGTTTCTTCTGATTTCTGCGCCAATTCTGATTCTTTAATTTTAGTCGTTTCTGCTAACTCTAATTCCCTAATGTTGAGTTCTTTAAGTTTGGTAGCTTCCGCTAACTCCGCTAGCTCCGTCTTATGTAAGCGTTCTTGTGCTCTATTTCTTCCACACGCAGGCGATGGATACAATTATAATTAGGTCTGCACAAGGGTCATGCAGGATTGCGCAATCATACACTGCAACACAGTTTACGTTTTTACATTGAATTAAGTTGTACACTCAGTTACGCTTTCACTAGTCAGTTAGGCTATTACCACTAGCATAGGCGATTGATTCATTCAGTCATTCGACTGCACACTTCTGACACCAGTTTAGCTGCCTGTCAACGACTTGCTTCTCACACAGGCACTCCGCTCCTTCATACGCACTCACAAAACCATCAATTGCACGTATGGTATTTCCATTATTTATTTCAGGCGAACCCGATATAATCACAAGGTATATACAGGCGGTAATTTCACATGAATACACAAAAGTCGCCCTTCATACTCTGATTGCATACAATCAGTCTCACTCGCTATTCTCAAACTAGCATTCTCGCAACGGTAAGCATTTGCTCTAAATAAAAACACAGATGTCCTCCTCTGAAACTGTCCTGAGTCCCGTCTGCCGGTTTCAGGCTCAACGGCTGGGCTTGTCTTCTCGGACCCCGTGCCATTGTGTGAACCCCGTGCTGTCTCAACAGTCTCGTTGTACTGCAGTCTGTCTGTGCTAGGAGAGGTCAGTCGGTGTACTGACATCTAGCCTGTTCAGGGCAGTTTCCCGTGAACTGTCTTCCCCTTCTATCGTCCGGTCTGGTCCTACCGTTACTCTGTCTAAGACACGGTAGTGTCCCTTTCCTAAGTCCTGCTTCCACTTCATCTGCTGTCCTATAGATGTCCTGTCTTCTGGCCATCCTGTGTCCTGACATAGGTCCTGTCTCTAGCCTATCGCTATACTGCAGATGTCCTTATCTATGTCCTATATGTCGTTATCTCAGTTGTCTTACTCTATTCTGTCCCTTGTCCTCTATCCACCTTCTCAACACTCTGACAGATTGGTACACATGAGTTGTTATTGCTACAGGACCCCCCCCCCCTTTTTTTTTGGTATGTTGACGAGGGTACGATTCACCTCAAATTCAGTCAGGGAGTGAAGACTCGTCACCGCATCAAAACTACTACAAGGAAGTCTTCACCAGATGAGAAGACCCACCGCCTGGCTGGCACACACACACACACATACACGCACGCACGCATGCACACACAGACACACACGCACACACACACACACAGCCGGAGAAGATGTGTGACCCTCATGACTCCGGTCTAGTGCCGCGGGGTAGACTCTACAACCATCAGGTGATATCTTCTCAATCGACCCACATTTGTGCTATTTCACTGACGGTACACTCCTGACTCCCTCGAAGCAACCACCGTTTTTATACTGTTATTAGAGCCGTCTCTAATAAAGATTTCTATTTTCTCTTTCCTCGACGTTGGGTTGTTAGTATTGTTAAGTTAGGCCTCTGTTGTAGATAGTAACCTTAGTCTGTATCCTTCGTCCGTGGTCTTTAGTTGGGTGACACCAGCACAGACATGGACATAATTTATAGCACAGTAACATCGATTATAACTCCGGGAATGGGGATCCCATCCTGCTACAGAAATACCATAATGTGATACACAAGTAATTGGGAATATTCTTTAACAAGTGAATCGGTACAGTCATCTCGGAACAGTCATAACATCTGATGAGAGATGCCTTTAATAGATTAGAACACGAATCGTTATAGCAAAAGTAGCTTTTGCAAGATGAAAAAGTATTAACCAATAAAATGATGCCAATTTCAACTAGAAAAAGAGTGCTGATGTGTTACTTAGAACCTATAATTTTGAATGGATGTGAAACATACTCAATGACCCGACAAGCTGCGCAATATATAATGGCAGTGGAAATGTCGTTTCTGAGAAAAATGCAAAGAATACCATGAACACACAGAAAAACTAATGAGTAAGTCCTACAAGAAACAAACTAAAGCCGTAAACTGATCAGAGAAATAAAATGTAAACAGTCAAGACTTTTTTGGGCACGTTATGAGAATAAATAATATAGAAAACTTGATGATAACTGGCAAGCTTGAGGACAAAAGAACCCGGGGAAGGCAGAGAAGTAAATACCTGGATGGCTTGGCCACGAGGTATTGTCGAGACAAGAACACTGAGCTGATCCAAGACTATGATGATCGTGTGAATGGCAAAATATCACCCCCCACGCTTATCGGCACGGCACATGATGATTATGAGAGAAATTAACCTTATGTGAGAAATGACTAGCAAGAGAGGCAATGGGTGGACTAAAGAAGTTAACCTTTTGTGGGAAAGTAGTAGGAAGTGAGGCAGAGAAGGCGTGAAAGGACGCACGTGAAAAGGTCAAATAATAGGAGAACAAATATATATATATATATCAATGCATCAAAATATCTCAAGACATCTGACTCGAGAGTTGTATTCTTCAATGTTTGCCCCAGACCAGGGAACTAATACAGATGGTTGACCTTAAGCCTTCTTACAGATGCTGTTATCTGTGTATAGAAATATTCGAATGTTTGCATGTCTCAGAGCGACACAATCACCTCGTAGCTGGCTCTTCCAGACCTCCGCTGTCATCCTAGCCCTGGACAACACTGTTCTTCCTTGGATACTGACTCTGACGCATGCTTGGTTATGCCCAGTGTGTTTTCAATGTCCTCCATCCAGCATCGTGTGGTAGTCCCTCCTGCCTTGTCTTCCAGCAACAATGCTATCCGTCGTTGATCTCTCTAAACCACAATGAAGTATAATGAGACCGCAGTACTTTAGTTAATAAGACGTCATTCTATATGTTAACTAGTTTTCGGCAATGTTCAAATCTTGTAGAATGCCATTATTGTCGTTTATTCGTAATCAAGGATATTCTAAAAACTGTTCTGTAACATTCAAGATCGAAGTTGTAACATTCTTCCATTGACATTAATTGTGTACAACATAATAATGTCTCATTACTCTCGCAGAATTTGCAAGAAATGCACGTTTGGGGAACCACGTCTGGACCGGCCTGTACAAAGAAATAGGCAGCGACGCAGTGCTTAAATGGCAGGGCCGCAGCTCTGTGAACGCGGTATGTTTTATACAACAAAGTGCCACACCCAACATGTTAGACCATCATAGAGTCGGTGACGACTACCACACTCTTTATTATTCTACATTAGAGTGTAACCCTGTCTATAAGTGTTGTACTTACGTATATGTCCATACAATGACAACAATAAACCAACTCACAGCAATGAAAACTATGAACCAACTCACAGGTGGAGAGAAAAAAACACTCAAATGACAAAACCCCAAGTTCAAGGTACACCCACGTGCTACGGGACTGGACGGCCAGGGGTTACTTGGTCCTTAAGGTGGGACGTCTGGTGTATGGGGGAAATACCGGATGTACGGAGGTCTTCTTGGCTTTCCGGATCTCTTCCCTAGCAGGCAGACTCTGCTAGGGTGACTCTGAATGTCCTGCTGTATAATCAGTACTTGTATGGTAACTGATAAGAATCATCACCGAAGCTACGGATTGCGTGCTTTGTGCTCTGTGTCATCTTCATCAGTCAGCGAAGAGAGAGTGAAGAGACGAAAACGAGGGAATGGTGAGAGGACGAGGCAGAGAATCGAGAGAGGGGGGATCAGAAGATTCACAAGAAAAATGTAGCGTATGATACTGAAACATGTACTGGTAGGCTATTGGAACTGCCGTAGTGCCAGGCAGAGAGGGTCGGTACTGAAGAAGTTGATATAGGACATAGGTGGTGTCCTGCTACAGGAACAGAATGTTAATAACTATCAATGCACTGGTTATGTCTGCTAAATAAACCATTGTGGTCAGGGAAGACACGGACAAGGTCTCTTGGCCAAGCATGGAGTGAGGCATGCAGAGTTGGACATGAGCAAGATTGGAGGCCAACTAAATTAGCCAGACGACCCGGGACGCAGACACAGCTATTGACTTAGCACTTGGCATCTGGTCGGCGGTATCGGGAACTAAATGGACCGTTTTGGGGGATCACGGTGTGCCCACCTGTCATGCACCGTGTTGATTTCCAAATAGAGCAAGTTCAAGTCTGCAGGAGCACGCAGGGCCTTTAAATACTGGCAGACCAACACCCTTACTGGACGCATGCGACAGAAGGCATGGATTAGTACTCACTTTTGTGTAACCCCTATGGTGAACCCCCGAAGTTGAACTTGTATGGAAATATAAGAGAGCGGCAACTAAGCAGCTACATAAATTACGAAAGACACCGCAAAACGCAAGAGGAACTGTAGATGATGGAAAGGGTACAAAAGGTAAAAGTTCAGGAGTTTATGCTGTGTGCAGCAGATGTCAATAAAGCTTAATGGGATAACTTCATGGGTGAGCTGGGAGGTGATAAGACTTTGGGTAGATTCTGGAAACTACATTGAGAAATGCGGAGACAAGACCAGCTTGCCACAATACAAACAGTATATAGGGATAAGGACACATTTATGACAACGGACAAGGAGAAAAGAGAAGCATTCCTGAAGAGATTTATAACACAGATAGATCACAACGATGGAGGCAGCAGTGCTACAGTTAATACACGACAAATTCGCGATCAGGCGATGTAATCATCTACACGAATGGCTCTGTGCTAAGAGGTGAAAGAAGTTCCTGCGAGTTCGTGACATAGGTTGGTGGAAAGTGTTTGATGCAGGAGAGCCTGGCATATAATACCACATCTAGCCTGAGAATGGAGGCGGGGACAGTTACGGTGGCGTTCCGCTGACTGCAAGACAAACAACACAGGCATGTCGTGATTGTAACGTCCTCACAAAGTATGATGAGAAAGGTGAAGACAGGCAGGCTTCGGACAGAGTGGCAGGCTTCCATTCAACACTCAAACATCGAGAACATCTGTTGGATATTTTCCCCGGGACATGCTGGTGTGGTGGGCAACGAGCATTGGCTGGGTATGCACCCCTTGGTAGGGTATTGGTACCTGATAAGGCAGACGTGGTCGGGACAGTTTGAAATTGTGTATAGTGCTGACAAATGGATAGATCATCCCGGCTTGGAGATAATGGTGCTAGAGAGAGTGACCAGAGGACCTGGCCAACACTCAGAACGCCGAGGAAATGCCAGACGGATACATAATCATACTGCTTTTGGTATCATTAGTATTGGGACTCTTCGCTAGCTGTTGCCGATAAGGACGGAACATGTGTGCGAATGTTCCATGTGTTGTGACTCGGCTCAACTCAGCAATGAAAACTATGAACTAAATGAAACAATGAAAATGATCAACTCCGTTTTGTGCCACTGAAAACAAAAACAAAACCGCACACAACAGAAACAAATGGGAAACTAATGAAGATTGTCAAACTGCTTTTTTCAACCAACGGCACAGTTAAATCTAACTCAACAAATGATACTTAACATACATTTTTTTTAAACCTAACGAGCAAATAAAACGTAATGTCCATTTTACAGTTGAGATTACGTCAATTTCACTGCTGAGATATCGTCTATTTCAGGGCGGAGATAACATAACATTTCACAGTCATTTCAGGACGCGCATAACATTTATTTCATAGCCATTTCACGGCGGAAATAACATCAATTTCAAGGTTCAATTCACGGCGGAGATAATTTCTATGTCATAGATGGGATAAAGTCCCTTTCATAGATGTGATAACGTCCATTTCATAGCTGTGACACCCGGCGTTTTTTTCCTCCAACGTTTTATTCAACCCCTAGCCATCCAATTACTTCTCATGGGATCACTTTACATTCTTGGATTAAATCTTACATAATCCACGACAGTTTACATGGATTAATGGTGTTCGTCCATCAAGAATGATGATGACCATTCCTGTCATCTAGTGGAGTTGAAAATGTTGAGCCGTGAGTCCTAAAATGGCTTGTTAGGCCTATCTTGGCTCGAAATGTTCTTTGAACATGTGGGCAAAGAACGCTTAACGTTCCAGGAGGAGGATCTCCAGAGTGGTTTTTCTTTCTGCCCTTTTTTTTATATTTTTTTTGGACAGCTCTTGCAGTCCTGTTTGCTACACATTTGATTACCCACTTTTGTAATGATGTACGCCACGAATTTCAATCTTTACAGCAATCTTCCAAGTGTGATGGTGAATTCCAAAAGCTTTTAGTGAGATCTTCAGAGTGACTTTAAAGCGTTTCCTCTGGCCTCCTTTGGATCGTTTACCACAACGCAGCTAACCGTACAAAATTCGTTTAGGGAGCCTGTGATCTAGCATGCGAGCAAAGTGACCAGCCCAGTGAATCTGCTTCTTCATTAGTAGAGTGTGGATACTGGACATGGACGCTCTTTCTATGACTTCAGTGTCTGGGATCTTGTCTTGCCATTTAATCTTCAATAGCTTCCGAAGGTTTAATTTCCTAGAGTGTCGCGGGTAAAGTCGAATCTCATAAGCATATGGCAGTATTGATAATACGACTGCTTTGTAGACTTTCAGCTTTGTTTCTAGACTTATTCCATTTCTGTTCAACACATATTTTAAGTCTGCCAAAGGCCGTGCTGGCCTTGGAGATTCTTGCATTCACTTCTCGTCATCAATTGAGGCAGCCTGCCACAAAGTGCTGCCATGATATGTGAATTTGTCCACAATACTTAGTCTATGACCATTCACTTTGATATTCGGCTAGGTATGATTAATCTCTGGAGCTGGCTTTTTCATAACTACAGTCTTCTCCTAGTTGGTATTAAGCCCAAAGTTGGCATAGGCATATGAGAGAACTGAAACGTTGTGTTTTATGTCCGCCTCCGAGTTGGCATATTGAGCGCAATCGTCAGCAAAAAAGGAGCTCTTTGACTGTGCCCCTGGTAGTTGTGGTTTTAACTTTCAGCCTTCTGAGATTGAATAACTGTCCATCCATGCTGTAGTTAATGTCTATTCCAATGGCGTTGTTTTCGAAGGCATTCATCAGCATAGCAAAAAAACATTAGGCTGAACCTTGTTAGTGCCAGGACACAGCCTTGCTTCACTCCATTGGTGACAGGAAAGGGCTCAGACAATTCACCATTTTCCTGTACTCTTGCCTGCACACCATAACGAAATAGCCGCACTATTTGGACAAATTTTCTTGGACAGCCATATTTCGCCATAATCTTCCACAGTCCTTCTCTGCTGACTGTGGGGCGATTGAGAATAATTCTGGCGAGTATATTTTCCCTGCAATTGAGAGCAAGGAGATGCCTTGGTGGTTGTCACAGGATTGGTGGTTTCCTTTACGTTGGTAAAGTACATGCTTTTACTTTGTTTGTATGTCGACCGCAGTAAAGGGTACCCGCCAACTGCGGCTAGCTGGTTAGGTAATGATGGAGCAGACAATGTTTAGGGCACCTTTTCTAGCCCCTTCCTCATGCTATGGAGGTGAGCAGTGTTTTCCTATAGAGGGCTGGTCAGTCGCTCAGGGAGCTGCCGAATCCCACTGCTGCTCCGGTCAGTAGAAGACGACCATATGGCCTGAGCCGCCTGTGTGCAGGTCTGCGACTTCAGCTGCCTTCGTACCCACGCTTGCCGCTTCGTCGCTCGCCCATCGCCACACGACTTGAAGGTGATATATGAAGTTGGATGAAGAATGACTTGCGCGATGAATTTGATTACAGTGATGGAGAATTCGTCGACCACACTCTCTCGGCTGAGTTCATCTGAATCCAGTGGGATGGCTGGAGGCGAATACGGGTGCAGTGGATGACCAGGGCGCTCTATGTGCCTTGTCGTGCTCATTATGTTCCACAACGCTTTGCAGGTAAACGCCGTCTTGTCCTTTGAATCATCAATAATTTCTTCCGCGCAGTCTGGGGTATCCTATCTTCGCATGCAGGGTAAGCATACCCTAGTTCACCGATTGGTTAGACGCCGAATAAATTACCCCCGACTGGTTTAGCCGGCCTGTAGGGGGTTGGCCACTGTTACATGCTGACAGCAACTAGGAGCCGCAGGCGTGAGCTGTATATCATGCTTGAACCAGTGGGGAATGGGTCTTGAAAAGGGCGTGACAGTCATCCTTACCAAAGGTGCTACCAATGCCTGTCATCCCAGACACCCCCCCCCCCCCCCAATTGGGTTAATAGCACACGGCAACAGGTATTGTCTAACACTCACAATGATTATATGAACGCAGTATATATCAGATGATAGCTAGAATACAGTTAAAAGTAAATGATCCATTGACACTCACAGTGAGTAAATGGAAGCAATATATATCAGATGATAACTAAAACAAAGTTAAAAGTACATGACTCCTTTCCACGCTTTGAGACTCACCGGTATTTGATGCTAAACATACATTTATAGACTAATGGCCACTGGATGGGTCACGTGGCTAGAATCGTGGCCTTTACCTCCCAGGACCTGTTCTGAAGACGTTCACAAATGTCTCACAAATGCTGAGACGACCTGGGATCCCAGGTAAGAGTTCACAAAAACTCCCAAGTTCTAGAGGCCTTCAACACACGATCCGCGGGCCGACAGGCAGGGCAGGTAGCCATAGCGCGGATGTGGCTGTCTGTGGTAGCATTATACAATCAAATATTGAAGGCTATAACACATCGTGATTCGAACGTGCTGTCTTGACTGTTACTTACTTACATTTGATTTTCCAAACAAAGTGATGTCCTCATTTATATGTGGCAAGTTCAAATCTGATGTGCCTTTAGCTTTCAAATAATATGATTAGTCATCTGATCTCTACTTCAATCAAATGTCTACTTCATAAACAAATTAACAATTTTTTATAATGTACATGTCCATTCGCTGAGCATTCATATTGCCAAAGATTAGCCACTGGACGCTGATGCATTTGCTGGGGGGAGGATCTGAGCACCTATGGACATGTCCGGAGTGCAATGAAGATACCCTAACTGATAACTGATAACTGATTGCCAAAGATACCGCGAATCGAAACAAATAACACGATGAACCCAGTAAGGCGATATATCTCCCTTTTGTTCAAACGGTAAGTCACATTTGGCGATATATTATCCATCGGCTCTGAGTCAGTCAATGTCCTGTCTATGAGTGTCCCTCAATACCTGAGAATGTATCTCTCATGCTGTTTACATGCCCTGTGACTTTCATTGTCAATGTATATTTCAGCACGCTACCTGGGTTAATGAGACACTTTCTTCATTTTTCAGACTCATATGTACAATGTAAAGAATCATTTATCCTACTGGTCCTATGAACATTGCGGTTTTATATCAAGCTCTTCCTACAACCTGGAACTATACAGCTGTGGGGGTTTATACAACTCGATATGCGAGCGAGAAGTCAGTAAGTCAGCTTGTCATTTATCATTTCGATTCCCTCCTCTCCCCTGAATATGACTTTAGTAAACATTATCTGGATCGTTGGTCGTCGCTAAGAAGAAAGAAATACCGGTACAACAATGTCTAAACGTCATACCATTTGATGTGTGGTGTCTGGAAGAGATTAAAATAGAATCATTATGGCAAGGTTGCCTTTTGCGAGATGGAAAACATACTAACCAATAAAAATATTTTAACTGCGACTAGAAAAAGAGTGTTGAGGTGCTACACCTGTAATTTTGTAATATTATGAAACGTGGGCAATGGGCAGGCAAACTGAAAACAGCTAACGGCAGTGGAAATGTAGTTTCTGAGAAAAATGCAAAGAATGCCATACACAGACAGAAAAACCAATGAGCAAGTCCTACAAGAAACAAATGAAAATCGTAAACTGATTAGAGAGATTAGGTGTAAACAGCCAAGTCTTTTTGGGTACGTTATGAGAAGAAATAACCTAGAGAACTTGCTAACTGGCAAGATTGAGTGGAAAAGGACAACGAGAAGGCAGAGAAGTAAATATCTGGATATATTGGTCACATAACATGGTCGAGACAAGAACATGGAGCTGATCAGAGACTCCAGTGATCGCGTGAAAGGCGAAACATAACCGCCTACGCACACTGGTATGGCACTTGATGATAATAATCTAGATCAGGGGGTCACCAAACATTTTTCACACTGAGCCAGATAATTGACAAAATGACGAGCGCAGACCGCATAATCATTCTGTACAACACTTGCAAGCCAGAACGAAAGCTCTGGGGGAAAAAATACCAAAATCTAAGTTTAGCATTCCATGTTAATCATGGGTGAGTGGCGTGCAATGCACACAAAAACAAAGACAACCAACATATTTATTTACTGAAACAAGTTATCAAAGAAGGTGACGTTAGCAAAAAGATAGTTACTTCAGACATAGTGTGCACATATCCGAATCTCACAAACTAAGCAGCCAAAAAAAAAAAAAGGTTAGTGACATTCGTGAAGCTGACGTTTGGCTTTCAAGATATCATCAATGTTTAGTTTGGAATTGTTGCATCCAATCAAGAGAATTGCTTTCAAATTTTCATCAGTCAATCTCGTTCGATGTATTGACTTCACATACTTCATTTGAAAATGTTTGCTCACATACATAAGTTGTTCCAACCACAGATGTCATACCAGTGGCAACTTTCTTCAGTTTTGGAAACTCAACATCAGGTAAGCAGCGGTAAAATTCAACAATTTGTCCTTCTCTGAGCTTCTCTTTCAACACGTCATTTGCTTGCAAATAAATTAGCTCCAATTGTAGTTCAACTGGCATATCATCAACGTAACAATCAAACGGATTCTGGAACAGAAGAATGTCACTCTCAATTCTGTCAAAATCTGAAAATCTCTCCGAAAATGCTTCTTTTCCGAAAATCGAGGTTGACACCTTCGGTGATTGCAGCACAAAACTCTTTGAAACAATGAAAATGAGACAAAAATTTCCCCTTCCAGTTGTGCTTCAAACAATTACAGCTTTCTCCGAAATCATTTGATGATTCTGCAGAGACGACAGACGATGTTGTCCTATTCCTGAAGTTTCAAATTCAGTTCATCCATGTAGAATGTGACGTCTACCAAAATCGACAACTTTGACAGCCAGATAGTATCTGACAGCTGTGGATCAGCTCTATCTTTTTCAGTGAGGAAAACATCTATTTCGCTTCGGAGCTTGTAAAAACGAAATAGGACTTTAACCACAGAATTCACAATCAATTTCTTCGAGAAAAGCCTGGAGCTGACGGCGATTGAGTGCGCGTCCCCGAATGAAGTTCACAGCAGAAACGACTGGTTTCAGTACACAAGAAATACGTAAGTCTTTTCCACAGAGTGCTTCCTGATGTATGATGCAGTGTATGAATAGAGCGCCCGGAATTTGTAAATCTCCAAACTGAGTCCTGATCTCCCCCACCAGATCCTTCCTCACTCCAGCCATGTCTTTTCCTCCATCAACTGTAACACCACGAAGCTGAATCCACTAAAGGTTATAGTCTTGCAAAATTCTTTGCACTTCCATGAAAATATCTTTTCCAGTTGTTGTTCCATACATGCTGCAAACAGATGCCAACTCTTCAACTGAAAGTCCAAATTGACATCACGAATGAACACGAGAAGTTATGACGTACTCGAGAGATCAGTAGACTCATCCAGCACCAGAGAATACAATAAAATGTTCCTATTTTCTCGCTTATCTGTAGCACTATGTTCTCTCCAAGTTCATCTGTTCTCCCCAATACTGAACTTGCCGAAAGGCAGATAGTTCCAAACAAATCGGCTTTCTCAAGACACATGTCATTTGCTGCTTCCATCATACAGTCTTTGATGAAGTTGCCATCAGTAAACGCTTTCCTTCGTTCTGCCATCGTATGCACTATTTTGTAACTTGTACAGATGACAGATTCATTTTCAGCAAACCTTCTCGTGAAAAGATCTATATGTGTTTCTAAACCACGTTTCATGGACTCGAATTTCTCAGAGCGTAACTTTCCAGAAAACTTTGAATATGTTGATAGATATTTTGTGTCATAGTGACACCGAAGATTGCACTCTTTCAAAGCGGCAACACTTTCGCTGCATATTGCGCAACTGGTTTTATGGTTCTTTGTGTCCTTAAAGAAATACTTTACTCCCCATTCTTAATTGAAAACGCGACACTCGGCGTCCACTTTTCTTTTCTTAGTAGCCGTAATGAAGGGTGAAGTACACGGGATCTGAAAATGAAAAAGACATAGAATTAGAAATATAATAAAAACCCTATTGAAACACAAGAAGAGCAGAGAACTAGGGGGTCACTCGTGAAGAGCACCAAAGGTACATATAAAGTTTATAGGTACCTTTGGTAATAGGATATATCACATAATAAGGTTTGAAAAATATACAAATAGGGCCGGCCTAAATAAATCGTCAAGAGCAGTGTTTTTCAACCGGGTTCCGCCAGTGGCAGCCAGTGGTTCCACAGAAACAGACCGAAATCGTCCAAATTCAACATTTCTGCGCATCTGATTTATTACATAAAGTAGGACAGACACTTGGATCATCGCACAGAATTCTATGAGCAAGGTAAAAATTTGCGTAAGGATCTGTTCCAGCAGAAAGGTTGAAAATTAATGGCCTAGAGACTACCTCGATTAACACCTTGACCAGAGAATTTGTCTGAGCTGGGGATAATATTTTCGTAATAACACGAGGCTTCTTTGCAATTTGTATGCTATGTTTGCTACTTTATTGCCATTATTCACACTTGTCGTTCACTTACATATCACTGTCAAACAATGAAATACTTGTTACATATCTATAAAATGGATGATAAGCAAACAGAAGTAGATATTTCTGGAGCGTCGTTACTGTGTTGACGACCGGGCGCATCTGGCGGCGGGAAAGATGCGTGTTTGTGTGTATTGCCATGGAAACCATGGTAACGTTAGTCCGTAGGCGGGGCTACCACAAGCCGGAGAGGGATTTGGGATGGTGCGACATAAGCGAACATTACAATAAACAAGAACATCTAGATACAATAATTGAACATTTAAAACAGTAAATTTAAGGCGCATGGCAGCCAGGAGGTCTCCGCACGCGCGGAGATCTCCTGGCATTCTAAACATAATATTTACATTTAATTTTATCACAACGTCTCATACGTGTTCCATACGTTTTATCAAGCACATTCGAGTAACGACGAGGGCTCTGATGAACTGACTTCGCGGGCCCGATCCGGCCCGCGGGCCGTACTTTGGTGACCCATGATTTAGATCTTAAAGTCAATGTTTCATTAATAATATTTTGAGCTACCCATGAATTTTGCTCGAACACATACCGCCTGCGGATGTCTTCAGCATTTCATTAATTTCATTTATTTTATTATTTCAAAACAATGTCTTTATTTCACTAGTTGAAAACAATGTATTTTTTTTCATCAGTTCAAAACATTGTATTTATTTCATTAGTTCAAAACAATATATTTATTTCATCAATTCAAATCAATGTATTTACTTAATTAATTCAAAACAATGTATTTACTTAATTAATTCAAATCAATGTATTTATTTCACTATTTCAAAACAATAATTATGTAAGTACATGTAATAATATACATAGCGAGGTCTTACCCAACCGTTTTGTGGTTTCCTCACTATTAAACGACCTGGGCAGCTACTTGTGTTCGTTTATTAGATGTTTCGAGGTTGACGCAAGCCTACAATTTGCCCAGGTCCGTTCGCTATGAAAGGGGGTGAGGAATAGACGGATTCGGTCGGATGTTACCTCCACGGGTTCCTTTCACCTGACCTCCTGTTCTAAGCTATCATTGGTTGACCTCTGACCCTGTCCTTACTATTGCTAGGTGGTCGTAATGGGTGGTCGTAACTATATTACTTCTAAACAAATTCCAACTTATACTAAATTGCGTTTATGTTTAAAATATTTATAATGATGTTAATAATTCCTGTTGTGTCATAAGCAAAGGAGAGGTGTTCCAAGTAACTCATCACATATCATATATGTGACATATGTGACATGTTTATAACAAAGACATCTATTCAAAATTAACAGCATGTACACCTGGATACTATGGACACAAGTGTGAGCGGGAATGCCACTGTCTGAGGGAGCAGTGCCAGCAAGAACCCGGAATAGGACCGGAAAGTCTGGTTTGCAAGTACGGCTGTCAGACAAACTGGACCGGAGCTGCTTGCGACATTGGTCAGTTTAACCCATTCACTAGGAGACTAGTGACAGGAATTGGCGGATGTATCTTTTTTGTTGTTGAAAGTTGAATTATACTATACTATACTATACTATACTATACTATACTATACTATACTATACTATACTATAATGTGCTGTGATGTGCTGTGTTGTTCAGTAATGTGATATATTATATTACGCTATACTATACTTTATTGTAGTTTACTGTGATGTGTTGTACTTTACTGTACTGTACTCTACTGTACTGTACTATAATATACTATACGGCACTTTACTATACTATACTTTGCTGTACTATATTATAATGTATTGTAGTGTGCTGTGATGTGTTTGCTATAATGTACAGTCTATACTATGATATGTTGTTTCGGCGTGGTCTTTGATAGAAGAGAGATAACCCCCTGTTTAATAGAGAAGACGCTTACACTGGCCCTACAGGACAGTCTACCCACTGAAGGAATAGTAGATACGTTTTTCTTGATGAAAGGTTAATAAGGTATGAATACCGGTTCCAAAAGAAAACCATCCATCCCTACAGTGGAGCAGGACTGGAAAGTAAGACTGGAAGCTATATAAAAGATTCGAGACAGCAGGCCTAATGATCTAGGCCATTTTTCCTGCTAAAGTTTAGAACTCCCTGTGCCCTGTCATAAAATAAGACAACAGAGTAACACAATGATAACAACTTTCATTCATTAAGTACTACAATCTACTGGTCTATACAATAAACGCTACTAGCAGTTTAAATAGTTACAAAGCAACTCAAACTGTTATTGAAGTTTAAAAAAAGAGATACGCTGCTTTCCTTCTGACAATGAGAAGACAGCACTTAATGATCTGGATATAGAGCCATAAGTTAGCCTGAAAACAAAATAAATTATAAGCCCTGAGGAGTAAATCCTAGGCCGATTTAAAGAAGGTTAGAATCCGGAACCGGAAAAGTAACTTAACCTGTTGTGCGAATGTTGACTGTCAAATGTCTATGGCAGCTGCCGACCTGTCTTTGATGCACGAGGAGTGTAGATTTCCAACTAGCCCTCGTCTCTCTTCAGATTGAGTGGGTCACGGTAACTAACTGTTATTCCACCCCACTAGGCTACTGGGTATGTTTCTCACTGCTGTGTAGTTCAGACTTGCAAACACGTTGTACAAATTATCAGAATCACGCCTGGCCTCCAAGCTCACCGATATCTGTGTTCTCTCTTTAAACGATATGGGCTGTAATTGTAAATAATTTTGTGGATGACAAACGTTTTCTTTAAACGAAAAAGTGCCAAGGACCGCTTGCTTTGCTGCTGGAAGAGAAATAGACAGAATTTTTGGCAGGGGCTTTCGACGAAAGCTTTCAGTCCGCTTGACTTCTTATGTGCTATGATTGGCTGACCTCTTGACCTGACTTTTTGTCCGATCGATCACAGTTTTCCTTTCTCGTCTATATATATATATATATATATATATATATATATATATATATATATATATATATATATATATATATATATATATATATATATATATATATATATATTGGGGGGGGGGGGGTTGACGATAATCAAACACATATATGGTTTACATATTTATAAGTATGTGACTAATCACCCCTTTGGTATAAACAAAGGAACAGATATCCAAGTGCTTCACCACAAATACCCCCGTTTGGAAAAAAATGTACGAGGCAACTTGGAAAGCTGTCTCGTTCGCTAGCTTTTGGTCTAGCTCTTTGGGTATCTGGTGGTAAATCCTCGGATTCTTCCTCCGTTGAGAGATGTCGGCTTAAGAAATATGCACACACGTTATACTTTCCGGTGATGTATTCCACCGTTATTGTATACGGCTGTAACAATAGTAATGCACTCATCAACTTCGTGCTACGTTTCTTTGATAATGCCAAAAAATCAATGGTTGGCGATCACTTTGTATTTTGAATTTGGTTCTATACAGAAATGGTTGGAACTTCTGTATAGCCCAAACCAAAGAAATACATTCTTTCTTGATAGTAGAATAATTCCTCTCCGCTGTATTTAGCTTTCCGCTAACGTCCACTTAACATGTTCGGGTGCCCCTTTTTTGTTGGCATCCGTTAAGGGTGCATCTAGAACGTTAAAGTTTTTAATATTCTTCTGATAAAATTCGCATAGCGAAACAAAAGATCTAAGGTCTTTCCTCGTTTTAGGGCATTTTGCGTTTAGCAGTTTATCTACATTCTTTTGTCTGGACACATATGTCCTTGGACTATCGTGTGACCCAGAAATTCCATCTGCCGGAAAGCTCGTTGGCATTTTGCTGGTTTGGCGGTTAGATCTGTCTCAGCCAGTCTGCATAAAAGTCTGTCAATGGACTTTAGGTGTTCCTCAAATGTATCTGAGGCGATGGGGATGTCATCCACAAAGTTACTTATGGCAGGGTCCTGTAACGCATCTAATAACATTCTCATCATTCTGGGGAATACGCAAAAGCGTTACTCAGCCCAAACGGAAATACATTGAATTCAAAGTGGCCATCTGCCGTGCTGAATATCAAATATGGTCTTATTTTTTTTTTTTTTTTTTTTGGACCGGGATTTGATAGTATCTTACGCTTAGGACTATCTTAGACTAATACTTTGTTTTATTTAATTTAGCAAACAGTAGTGCCTAGCCTAGCAAGGGTTCAGCTTGGAATTCTGTTATTCCTCTGAGTTCACAATAATCTATGCATAATCTATGCTCGCCATTCGGTTTCCACAATAACATTACACCCGCACTGTATGGCGATTCGGAAGGGGAAATTATACCTTCTTTCAATAAGTAGGCAATCTCTGCTTGCAAGGCCTCTTGCTTTGCATAAAGTATTGGATAATGTTTTTTGGCGGAAAGAATTCACACTAGTTAGTTTCATATCAAACTCTACCAACTGGGTTCGACCTAGCTTGTCAGTGAGCACTGGGGCATAGGACTTTAGAATCCGTTTCATCTTCTCCAGCTCAAACGTTTCCAAGTCTGGATTGATGATAACATCTTTCACTGTCTCTTGAAGTTTAAGTGGGTACTCAAAGCCTGAGTCACATCCACCTTCTACTTCAGTTGCCACCGATAATGTCATCAAATGAACAGGTGGGTCCGACGTTCACGCAGTTTATTTTCTGAGTAAATTTATGTGAAACGCTTTGTGTTTCTCTCGAATAGAAATCTTTTTGTAATTGGTCTGGGACACTTTTTACACAATGTTAAATGGTCCCTGCCAGCCAACTTCAAGTTTGTTATTGCACTGCGGTAGTAATACGAAAGCTTTATCTCCTACCTCAGGAGATCTATCTTTAGCCTTCTTATTAGAGTATGAAACTTGTTTCTTGTTGGCTTTTCTCACACTTGTGAGTGTCTGTGTGTATGTGCATGGGTGTGTGTTTGCCTGCCTGCCTGTCTCCTAACATGGTAAAATGCATTGTTATTTTCACAGTATTCACGTGACAAATTGTTTCATGTAAAATGTAACATGCATAGAAGATAACTGATGTATGAAAGATGAGAGGTTGGAAGGGCCGAATGTAAGACGTCGTTGTGTACCCAATGTGTGACCCTTTGTTCGTTCCTACGTTCATTCCTCTAACCGAAGTGTAAACGGTACGTCCCACAATCCGGTCAGTTGGGCTGACCCGTTGACTTCTCGTTCAGAAAGCAATGGCACACTACTGGCAGTAAACTTGTTTAGTCAATCACAAACAGCTAATGGGGGATCGATGTGATTGCAACAAGCGCACAGGCCACGCAATTTTAACAATTGATATCATTTCGGGCTGTGACAATGCACACACAAACACACACAAACACACACACACGCACACACACACACAAACACACACACATACCCAGACCCACACACAACGCGCGCATATATATATATATATATATATATATATATATATATATATATATATATATATATATATATATATATATATATATATATATATATCGATTTTGCTCTCCAGAAAAAGAAGACCCCGAGGTAGCATATTATTGCATCAATTCAGCAGAAGGTAACGACACCTACGTGTACATCGGGATTTATACCAAAGGCGTGCAGTACAGGTAGTTTAACCATTCATTCATTCATTCATTCATTCAAATGTCATGGCATGGCAGACCAGGCCCTAAGCTTTGGTTGGCAACTGGTCTAGGAGCGAAGCTCCGACAGGCGGAGAGTTAAAGCATTGCTTTGCTGATCCGGCAGCTTCTGCGGCGTGTCTTGTTCCAGACGTATTGGTGTTATCTTTCCTCTGGAGTACACTAGACAGGCTGGGAGAGGGATTATGCTGCATGGGCAAAATGGACTGCATGGAAAAATATTTTGCAAAATTCTCAAGAAAGGACAGAGACCAAAAATAGAACCCCTGCTAAATGAAACACAACTTCGATTTAGGAAAAAACAAAGGATGCATGGATGCCATCTTTGCTCTTAGACAACTAATAGAAAAATCAATGGAATTTAATGAAACACTCTACTTTCTGTTTGTCGACAAATAAAATGCATTTGATAGAGTAGATAGAAATAAGTGTGGGAAATCCTTAAAACTTACGTAAACGGTTATATAGCAACAGTGAATGCAAGGTAAGAACCAACGGATCACTCGGAACCCTTCATCATAAGATCAGGATTACAAGTTTATGTCCTGTCTCACCCCCCCCCCCCCCCAACTTCTTGTTCATAATCTTTATAGACATGTATAACGACATATGCAGATGATACAGTCTTGATTGCAGACAATGAACAGGATCTGCAAAATTTAGTAGATGCGGTTGTTGCACACGGTGAACAACGGGGGTTGGAATTGGATTGTAAGGGGACACAGATTGTGGTCGTCACTAGGAAGAACGAAATGCCACAGTGTGATATACAAGTAAATGGGAATATTCTTCAACAAGTGAATAGGTACAATTATCTCGGAACAGTAATAACATCTGATGGGAGATGCCTTGAAGAGATTAGAACAAGGATCGCCATGGCAAAAGTAGCCTTTAGCAAGATGAAAAACATACTGACCAATAAAAAGATGTCAACTGAAACGAGAAAAAGAGTGTTGAGATGCTACATAGAACCTGTACTTTTATATGGATGTGAAGCTTGGACAATGAGCAGCCAGGCTGAAAAACATCTGATGGCTGTAGAAATGTGGTTTCTGAGGAAAATGCAAAGAATACCATGGACAGCCAGAAAGACCAATGAACAAGTCCTTCAGGAAACAAATGAAGATCGTAAACTGATCAGAGACATTGGACGTAGACAGTCACAATCTTTTGGGCATGTTATGAGAAGAAATGATTTGGAGAACTTGGTGACAACTGGTAAGATCGAGGGGAACAGACCAAGGGGAAGACCTAGAAACAAGTATCTGGATGGCTTAGCCTTGTGGCATGGTCGAGACAGAAACACGGAACTGATCCACGACTCTGTTGATCGAGTGAGATGGCAGAACATGACCGCCCACGATTACCGGCATGACACATGATGATGATGATAACGACATCAGCAAAACAGTGTCCGCAACAACACGGCGTGAAGAAACAAACACAAAAGAACTAATGCAAATGACACCATTAAAGATCTACTATTTGCGGACGATCAAGTACTATAATTACAAAATCTGAAGCAGAACTACAAGTCTACTTAAATAGTCTAAACGAAGGAACATAATATTAAAATTAGCATAAATCAAACAGAGATACTGATTATAACCAAAGAAGAAATGAAAACAAAGATGCATCTAAAAGAACACCCCCTGAAACAAGTACTTTCAAGTACTTAGGAAGTACACTATCATCAAATTTAATATCAGAAGTCGAGATCGAAAACAGATGCAAAGAGGAAAACCAGCTCAATGGACAAATTACACAATTACTAAAGAATACAGTATCATTGGATACTTTTAAAGAATCCTATAACACAATTTTCCTACCAATTTTATGTTACAAATGCCAAACCTGGACAATGACAGAAACAGAGAAAACAAACATTACAACAACGGAAATGAGATACCTGGGAAGAATACTCAATGTATCAAGATGAGAGAAAATCACGAATTATGTACTCAGGACTAAAGTGGGGGTCATAGCAGAACGAGGGTCTATTAGAAAACAGCCAAGTTAAATAGTTGGGCCATATAATTAGGCTACCAACAGACAGTATATCACAACAAGCAACGATGTACAGACCAAACTGAACCAGAAGAAGAGACCGACCATGTAAATGATGGACAGGTGGACTTACAAAGTTCAAGAGAATATTGATATATGAAACCCATAAACGTCTACTCTCCTGCTCTTTATGATTCGTTTCAACACCGCAAGGTACAAGAGAAATCAGACAAAATCAAATTAAATCAAATCAACTTTATTAGGGTCACAAACTGGGCGCGCAGGCCCGTCTTACATTCGGCCCTTCCAATCACTCGTCTTTCATTCATCAAGAGCATTATACATTTACATAGGAAGAAAAATAAACATTGTGAAATGAATGTTGAAAACATAAACAAGGCAAATTACCATGTTATGAGGCCCATCTCCCACCTACCCATATATCACCCCACCCACACACACACCCCCACCTACCAACACACACGCACACCAAGGGACACATACATACCCCACGAACCGACCCATCCCCCTTCCGTACATCTCTCACCCACACACTCTCCCCTCACCTGTTCCCCCAACCAAAACACACTCGCCACCAACAAACATTCCCCCACCAACCCACACATCCCACGCCCACCCACATACACATCCTAACCCACACATCCTCTCCCATCCACACCTCAAACCACCCATCCCCCAGCCACATCTCCATTGACCACATATTCACCACCCACGCACACAATCCCCAGCCAACCCACACATCGCACATCCACTCACACATCCCCAAACCATATACACACATCCCCACCAACTGACATCTCCCTACCACCCACACATACTTCCTCAAACCACCCACACATCACTACCCACATAAACACACACACCCCACACCCGTCCCATACATATATCCTTCACCCATACACACATCCCCCACACCCATTCCCACACCCCTACTTTAACCCCCACACATCCAACCACACATCCCACCAACACCCACAAATATCACTACCCACAAAAACCCACACACCCCAACCCATCCAAACACATATCCCCCACCCACACATCCCCCACCCACACATATCCCCACACTCACACACATCCTCCACACACACTCACACCTCCTCACATCTAGACACATACAAAATGTCTCACTTTAGCATTGAAACTAGTATGAACAAACTCCCACACTTTGCTCACACACATACACTGACAATTGTCATGAGCAGTCTCATAAAAATGTTAAACATGGAGAAAAATGTGTACATAAAAAGTATGTGACGTAAACATAGTGATGCTCTCATACACAGAGATACACACAGAGAAGGCAGGCGCGCACACACACACACACACTCTCTCTCTCTCTCTCTCTCTCTCTCTCTCTCTCTCTCTCTCTCTCTCTCTCTCTCTCTCTCTCTCTCACTCAAACTACAGTAATGTACATAAGTTTATATTATACATGATAAAATCAAATGGTATTTAACTGATAATATGACAGATGAGAATACACAAACATATGGATTCGCGTGTTACATAACATGCGTGTTACGTGACATGCATCTGCTCAGCTCTCTCTCTCTCTCTCTCTCTCTCTCTCTCTCTCTCTCTGTATTCTTTCATATACACACACTCACACGCATGCGCGCGCTCACACACACACACACACACACACACACACACACTAACACATCAACTCTCGAACTGTCTCACTCTCTCACACACAAACCTTCACACACACACTCACTCTCTCAATCACACTCTCTCACACATATACATTCGCATGAACGCATGCACGCACGCACACACTCCCTCACTCACTCTCACACATACACGTACGAATGCATGCACTGACACATTCCCCTACCATTTCTCGCTCAATCACTCTCTCCACACACACGCACGCACGTGCGCACACACACATTCACTCTCTCACTCTCTCTGACACCCACTCTCTCTCTCTCTCTCTCTCTCTCTCTCTCTCTCTCTCTCTCTCTCTCTCTCTCTCCACACGCACACACATATATAGTGAACAATTATAGTTAAACAATTATAATGAACGATTATAATGAACAATTATACCAGTAAATGAATTATGGTGGCATATAGTCGGTATGGATTAAGTATTGAAAGAGTTTTCGGTTAAATGTGTAGGGACTCATTGGAGTTTTCAGATCTGGAGGCAGATCATTCCATAAGTGCGCACCAGAATAGGCGAAACATGTTTTGTATAGGTCCAATCTAGGCTTTGAGACATGTAACAAATTTAGGCGCTTGCTGTTCATTGCATTAGATTGAATCAGCGGCAGAAGATACTCTGGGGTATTTTGAGATATAATTTTGTTCACTAATTTGGCTTTGTTGAAAAGGAAGCGCTTTTGAAGTGGTAGAAGTCTTAGATGACTGTACAAATTATTACTTTCAACGTGCTTTATGCCAGAAATCAGACGAATAGCGCGGTTTTGTAGAGAACTAGTCGTTTTAAATTAGATTTAGGGCAACCATCCCAAACTGTGGAACAGTAATCGAGATGTGATTGGATATAGCATGTATAGAATATTTTTCGTGTGCTTTCGTCCAGGAAGTGCTGAATTTTAGCAAGTTGGTAAACTTTTTGTGCTATTTTCTTGGTAAGAACGTGAACATGAGAGCTCCAGCTCAAATGGCTGTCAATTAAAAGACCTAGTGTTTTATGTTCATTCACATTAACTGTAGGTAACGTGCCCATGCGGAGTTCGAGCGGTGACCCAGTTATGGCTAATGTCTGTAGTTTTTGTCTGGTCGTTATTAGCATGGATTTGGTTTTGTCGATGTTAATTTGCATGCGGTTTTCATTGCTCCATCTAGTAAGATTATCGAGTTCCTTTTGTAAAGAATTCTCTAATTCACTACGGTTTTCTTGACTAGTATATATAGTACAGTCGTCTGCAAATAGATCACAAGTTGTATTGATATATAAAGGAAGATCATTAATATAAACTGCAAAAAGCAGCGGACCTAGTATTGAGCCCTGAGGCACACCAATATTAAGCTTTGTGGGTCTTGATAGACAGTTATTGAAGGACACGACTTGTTGTCTGTCAGATAGAAATGACGTAATTATGTTCACCATGTTGGTGCTTATCTTCATTTGTTTTAGTTTTCTAATTAAAATATCGTGATCTACCATATCAAAAGCTTTTTTAAAGTCTACAAACACCGCTCCACAAATTCTACCGTTGTTGATGTTTAAGTGCCAGTTATCGGTCATTTTTGTTAGAGCACTATGGCAAGAATATTTAGGTCGAAACCCAGATTGACTGTTAATTATTAGATCGTTGTTAATTAAATGGTGTAACGTTATTTTATGAATGTGTTTTTCTAGTGGTTTTGATAGCGACGATAGTAAGGAAATAGGTCTATAATTACCCAAAACGCTATTATCGATTGAGCCATTTTTAATTAGCGGAAACACTTTAGCAATTTTAAATGCAGATGGAAAGTAGTTTTTGGCCAGGCACTGGTTATATATGAACGTTAAGGACTCACTAATGACTGGTGCAGCACAACGAAGAATTCTATTACTGATACCATCTAGGCCGTGTGAGTTTGTTTATTTGAGGTTTAAGAGATATTTATAAACGTCTGCAACAGACATTAAAGGAATCTCAGCGGGAATATTTCTGGTGCACTTCTCCTCACAGAATGATGCCAGTGAACTTAAATTACACGATGAGTCTGGTATTGAAGACTTTAGATTCTCTATTTCTGATTGAAAGAACCAACTGAATTCATCGCATGTTATAGAATTTGGTATTGCTGACTCTGTAGGGCGTTTCTTATTGGTTAGCAAGTTAATAGCCTTCCATATATTTGTACTGTTTGAATTATCTACAATCAAATTTTTAAAATGGTCTTTTTTTATCCTACGAATTTCATATTTAACTTTATTCCTTAGTCTGCTGTAATTGATGAAGTCTTTATTTTTGTGTACTGTATCTCGCTCTCTCATAATTTCCAGATCTTCACTAGTGACCCATGGGGATTTATGTTGATTTTTGACTCGAACTTCTTTGATTGGCACGTGTTTATCGAACACATTGTAGACTGTCTTCGTCCAGAAAGCTAATGCATCGTCCAGGTCAGGAAGTTGGTAAACGTGATCAAGGGCTGCTTTTCTTAAGTCTTGCAAAAATAAATCTTGGTTGAATGCTTTAAAATTTCTAAATTTGATACTTACATGTTTATGTTTAAGAGATTTGAACCCAATTCTTGACCATGTACAAAATACAGGGTAGTGGTCACTAACTGTACTAACAGGAACAGAACATTCAATAATATTATCTGGACAAGTAACATATATATGATCAATTATAGTTGAGGATGTGTCAGTAACCCTTGTGGGACGGTTTATTAGTTGTTTGAAATTGTAAGAAAGAATGATATCGTCCCATGTCTGGTTGGATTTACTAATATCTATGTTGAAGTCACCTAGTATCATAACTTCTCTACCTGCTGTAAACACTCTATCCATCATTGTAGACAAGATGAGATGAGATAACATGAGATGAGATTCATTCCTTCATTCATTCATTCAAAGGCGTGCAGTACAGGTAGTTTACCTATTCATTCATTCATTCATTCATTCAGTGGACGATACGTGATTAATTGTAATTGCCTTTTGATTATCTCCCTATTCTACACGATTTACTCCTTGAATTAATTTAAACACATCAAACAGAAACAACTCGTTGCAAGATTTATTGCCTGGCATGGCTCGCTGCATCTCGACTGGTTAGAAATCACCGAAGTGGGCGATCAGAATCTCATAACCTGCGGGCATAAAGTTAGCACAGAAAAAGCGTTCCATATACTGTATGCTTCGAACAATGGACGATTGTTCAAATATAAGGAGGCCTTAACAATTAGGCTATTCTAACCAGTTTTATGTTAACAGAAAGATTTCCTTTTAAATGTGAGATTTCCTTGAGAATAAAAAAAATGCTTCACATTGGAACAATACCTGCGATTATGTGTTGTAAGAATGTCAGTGAAAGTATTATTAATTTTTATAATATAAATTAATAATATATATAATTTAAAATATATAAAATATTTAAAAATATTATATAATAATTAAAGATATTTAAAAATATTTAAAATATATAATAATATCAATTAATAATAATAATTAACTAAATAATAAATTATTAATTTATTCACTTCATAGAATATATAGTCCTACCGTATACACCTGAGAGGTGCAGCGAAATATGCCAGGCAATAAATCGTGCAACATATTGTTTGTGACTTCCGTGTTTAAATAAATGATGTTTCCGATGGAGATGTTGTACAGCTGTAAACTGAATCTCTTATTTAATAGTATTCACTTCACTCACTTGAAAGCTGACTTTTTGAGTTTCTGTATGAAGCTGTTCTCATCATATAAAATCATCTTTCCTCTAAGATATGTGTCCAACTAATCAAAGTCTGTCATGATCATCATCATTACCATCAATGTCATCACCGTTATCTTGTTCCTTGTGTGTGGATGTGTGTGTGTGTGTGTGTGTGTGTGTGTGTGTGTGTGGATGTGTGTGTGTGTGTATGTGTGGATGTGTGTGTGTACTAGTATTCTATAATAATTTACATTCACAGATCAATCTATGGTATGACGTCAGAGAAGGTCAGAGGTGAATGGTGCAACTCTACAATCATCGAGAGTCACAGCTCTAACCTGACCAGCATCCGAATCCCGGTCAACAACATCAGCATTACACAAATGTCCAGTGGCGAATGTGCTGGCCAGGTGGGTATAACCAGGCCACCGTGTGTGTGTGGGGGGGGGGGGCGTGTTGGATTGGCACAGAGGCTAGCACACTTACCTGCCAACCCTGAAGAGATCGTGCAGACAATTAGTGTTTCACAAACAAACAAATAAACCCACAAGAGAAGGATGGAAGTACAAATGAAATGCTAGCATGGTGACGTGGTCGAAGGGAAAGCGTGCTCGCTCTTAAACTTCCGTTTCGCTGATGGCGAGGTAGGCTGTTCAACTCCTACACCGGCATTTATACGGGTATAAACGCGGATTTTGTTTCCTTTTCAGAAAGCAATGGAAAACTAATGAAAGCAGACAATCGACCTGGGGAAATGTAACACTTTTATAAACATGGCTGGGTACCAAAACTAAATATATAAAACAAGTGGTAGTTCTGAATTCTCAGCTGGAAGAGAGGATTAGTCCCACAGCCATGGGCAGAAGTTGGAAGTGGCGAATAGTCCCTCAACCAGAGGCAGAAATTCGAAGAGAGGAAGAGTCCCACAGCCATGGGCGAAAGCTGGAAGACAGGAATAGTAGCACAGCCATGGACAGAAGCTGGAAGTGATTAATAGTCCTACAGCCATGACCAGAAACTGGAAGTGAGGAATAATCCAACAGCCATTGGCAGAAACTCTACTGATACCCATCCAGTCGGAGCTAATGTGTCCACCTCCGGCTCATAAAATACATGGCTCCATCTCGGCATCATTATGCAGCAGATCACTGGAGAACGTCGCTCTGTTCACGACCCGGGGAAAGATTGCTTGATCTCCTGCCTCATGTACCATCACCACCCGCAAGCACGTTCCTTGATCTCCTGCCTCATGTACTATCACGACCCGTCGACATGTTTCTTTATCACATGCCTCGTGTACCATCACGACCCGTCGACACGTTTCTTTATCACATGCCTCGTGTACCATCACGACCCGTCGACACATTTCTTTATCACATGCCTCATGTACCATCACCACCCGCCAGCACGTTCCTTGATCTCCTGCCTCATGTACCATCACCACCCTGCGACAAGTTGTTTCATCTCTTGTATCATGTACCATCACGACCCGCCGACAAGTTGTTTCATCTCTTGTATCATGTACCATCACCACCCGCCGACAAGTTGGTTCATCTCTTGTATCATGTACCATCACCACCCGCCGACAAGTTTTTTTCATCTCTTGTATTATGTACCATCACCACCCGCCGACAAGTTACTTCATCTCTTGTATCATGTACCATCACCAGCCGCTGACAAGTTGCTTCATCTCTTGTATCATGAACCATCACCACCCACCGATAAGTTGCTTGATCTCTTGTATCCTGTACCATCACCACCCACCGACAAGTTGCTTCATCTCTTGTATTATGTACCATCACAACCCACCGACAAGTTGCCTTATCTCCTTACTCATGTACCTTCACAACCCGCCGTCAAGTTGCTTCATCTCGTGTATCATATACCATCACCACCCACCGACAAGTTTCTTCATTTCTTGTATCATGTACCATCATCACCCTCCGACAATTTGCTTCATCTCTTGTATCATGTACCATCACCACCCGCCGACAAGTTGTTTCATCTCTTATATCATGCACCATCAACACTCGCCGACAAGTTGCTTCATCTCTTGTATCATGTACCATCACCACCCGCCGACAAGTTTCTTCATTTCTTGTATCATGTACCATCACCACCCGCCGACAATTTGCTTCATCTCTTGTATCATGTACCATCACGACCCGCCGACAAGTTGTTTCATCTCTTGTATCATGTACCATCACCACCCGCCGACAAGTTGCTTCATCTCTTGTATCATATACCATCAACACCCGCCTACAAGTTGCTTCATCTCTTGTATCATATACCATCACCACACGCCGACAAGTTGCTTCATCACTTGTATCATGTAACATCACCACCCGTCGACAAGTTGCTTCATCTCTTGTATCATTTACCATCACCACCCGCCGACAAGTTGCTTCATCTCTTGTATCATGTACCATCACCACCCGCCGACAAGTTGCTTCATCTCTTGTATCATGTACCATCACCACCCGCCGACAAGTTGTTTCATCTCTTATATCATGTACCATCAACACCCGCCGACAAGTTGCTTCATCTCTTGTATCATATACCATCACCACCCGCCGACAAGTTACTTCATCTCTTGTATCATGTACCATCACCACCCGCCGACAAGTTGCTTCATCTCTTGTATCATATACCATCACCACCCGCCGACAAGTTGCTTCATCTCTTGTATCATGTACCATCACCACCCGCTGACAAGTTGCTTCATCTCTTGTATCATGTACCATCACCACCCGCTGATAAGTTGCTTCATCTCTTGTATCATATACCATCACCACCCGCCGACAAGTTGCTTTATCTCCTTTCTCATGTACCATCACCACCCGCCGACAAGTTGCTTCATCTCTTGTATCATATACCATCACCACCCGCCGACAAGTTGCTTCATCTCTTGTATCATGTACCATCACCACCCGCTGACAAGTTGCTTCATCTCTTGTATCATGTACCATCACCACCCGCTGACAAGTTGCTTCATCTCTTGTATCATGTACCATCACCACCCGCCTACAAGTTGCTTCATCTCTTGTATCATATACCATCACCACCCGCCGACAAGTTGCTTCATCTCTTGTATCATGTACCATCACCACCCGCTGACAAGTTGCTTCATCTCTTGTATCATGTACCATCACCACCCGCTGATAAGTTGCTTCATCTCTTGTATCATGTACCATCACCACCCGCCGACAAGTTGCTTCATCTCTTGAATCATATACCATCAACACCCGCCTACAAGTTGCTTCATCTCTTGTATCATATACCATCACCACACGCCGACAAATTGCTTCATCACTTGTATCATGTAACATCACCACCCGTCGACAAGTTGCTTCATCTCTTGTATCATATACCATCACCACCCGCCGACAAGTTGCTTCATCTCTTGTATCATGTACCATCACCACCCGCCTACAAGTTGCTTCATCTCTTGTATCATGTACCATCACCACCCGCTGATAAGTTGCTTCATCTCTTGTATCATATACCATCACCACCCGCCGACAAGTTGCTTTATCTCCTTTCTCATGTACCATCACCACCCGCCGACAAGTTGCTTCATCTCTTGTATCATGTACCATCACCACCCACCGACAAGTTGCTTCAACTCTTTTATCATGTACTATCACCACAAGCCGACAAGTTGCTTCATCTCTTGTATCATATACCATCACCACCCGCCGACATGTTGCTTCATCTCTTGTATCATATACCATCACCACCCGCTGACAAGTTGCTTCATCTCTTGTATCATGTACCATCACCACCCGCTAACAAGTTGCTTCATCTCTTGTATCATGTACCATCACCACCCGCCGACAAGTTGCTTCATCTCTTGTATCATGTACCATCACCACCCGCTGACAAGTTGCTTCATCTCTTGTATCATATACCATCACCACCCGCTGAAATGTTGCTTTATCTCCTTACTCATGCACCATCACCACCAGCCGACAATGTGATTTATCTCTTGTATCATATACCATCACCACCCGCTGACAAGTTGCTTCATCTCTTGTATCATGTACCATCACCACCCGCCGACAAGTTGCTTCATCTCTTGTATCATATACCATCACCACCCGCCGACAAGTTGCTTCATCTCTTGTATCATGTACCATCACCACCCGCTGACAAGTTGCTTCATCTCTTGTATCATGTACCATCACCACCCGCTGATAAGTTGCTTCATCTCTTGTATCATATACCATCACCACCCGCCGACAAGTTGCTTTATCTCCTTTCTCATGTACCATCACCACCCGCCGACAAGTTGCTTCATCTCTTGTATCATATACCATCACCACCCGCCGACAAGTTGCTTCATCTCTTGTATCATGTACCATCACCACCCGCCTACAAGTTGCTTCATCTCTTGTATCATGTACCATCACCACCCGCTGACAAGTTGCTTCATCTCTTGTATCATGTACCATCACCACCCGCTGACAAGTTGCTTCATCTCTTGTATCATGTACCATCACCACCCGCCTACAAGTTGCTTCATCTCTTGTATCATATACCATCACCACCCGCCGACAAGTTGCTTCATCTCTTGTATCATGTACCATCACCACCCGCTGACAAGTTGCTTCATCTCTTGTATCATGTACCATCACCACCCGCTGATAAGTTGCTTCATCTCTTGTATCATGTACCATCACCACCCGCCGACAAGTTGCTTCATCTCTTGAATCATATACCATCAACACCCGCCTACAAGTTGCTTCATCTCTTGTATCATATACCATCACCACACGCCGACAAATTGCTTCATCACTTGTATCATGTAATATCACCACCCGTCGACAAGTTGCTTCATCTCTTGTATCATATACCATCACCACCCGCCGACAAGTTGCTTCATCTCTTGTATCATGTACCATCACCACCCGCCTACAAGTTGCTTCATCTCTTGTATCATGTACCATCACCACCCGCTGATAAGTTGCTTCATCTCTTGTATCATATACCATCACCACCCGCCGACAAGTTGCTTTATCTCCTTTCTCATGTACCATCACCACCCGCCGACAAGTTGCTTCATCTCTTGTATCATGTACCATCACCACCCACCGACAAGTTGCTTCAACTCTTTTATCATGTACTATCACCACAAGCCGACAAGTTGCTTCATCTCTTGTATCATATACCATCACCACCCGCCGACATGTTGCTTCATCTCTTGTATCATATACCATCACCACCCGCTGACAAGTTGCTTCATCTCTTGTATCATGTACCATCACCACCCGCTAACAAGTTGCTTCATCTCTTGTATCATGTACCATCACCACCCGCCGACAAGTTGCTTCATCTCTTGTATCATGTACCATCACCACCCGCTGACAAGTTGCTTCATCTCTTGTATCATATACCATCACCACCCGCTGAAATGTTTCTTTATCTCCTTACTCATGCACCATCACCACCAGCCGACAATGTGATTTATCTCTTGTATCATATACCATCACCACCCGCTGACTAGTTGCTTTATCTCTTGTATCATGTACCATCACCACCCGCTGACAAGTTGCTTCATCTCTTGTATCATGTACCATCACCACCAGCCGACAAGTTGCTTCATCTCTTGTATCATGTACCATCACCACCCGCCGACAAGTTGGTTCATCTCTTGTATCATGTACCATCACCACCCGCCGACAAGTTGCTTCATCTCTTGTATTATGTACCATCACCACCCGCCGACAAGTTGCTTCATCTCTTGTATTATGTACCATCACCACCCGCCGACAAGTTGCTTCATCTCTTGAATCATATACCATCAACACCCGCCTACATGTTGCTTCATCTCTTGTATCATATATTATCACCACACGCCGACAAATTGCTTCATCACTTGTATCATGTAACATCACCACCCGTCGACAAGTTGCTTCATCTCTTGTATCATATACCATCAACACCCGCCGACAAGTTGCTTCATCTCTTGTATCATGTACCATCACCACCCGTCGACAAGTTGCTTCATCTCTTGTATCATATACCATCAACACCCGCCGACAAGTTGCATCATCTCTTGTATCATGTACCATCACCACCCGCTGACAAGTTGCTTCATCTCTTGTATCATGTACCATCACCACCCGCTGATAAGTTGCTTCATCTCTGGTATCATATACCATCACCACCCGCCGACAAGTTGCTTTATCTCCTTTCTCATGTACCATCACCACCCGCCGACAAGTTGCTTCATCTCTTGTATCATGTACCATCACCACCCACCGACAAGTTGCTTCAACTCTTGTATCATGTACCATCACCACCCACCGACAAGTTGCTTCAACTCTTTTATCATGTACTATCACCATCCACCGACAAGTTGCTTTATCTCCTTTCTCATGTACCATCACCACTCGCCGACAAGTTGCTTTATCTCTTGTATCATATACCATCACCACCCGCCGACATGTTGCTTCATCTCTTGTATCATGTACCATCCCCACCCGCTGACAAGTTGCTTCATCTCTTGTATCATATACCATCACCACCCGCTGACAAGTTGCTTCATCTCTTGTATTATGTACCATCACCACCCGCTAACAAGTTGCTTCATCTCTTGTATCATGTACCATCACCACCCGCCGACAAGTTGCTTCATCTCTTGTATCATGTACCATCACCACCCGCTGACAAGTTGCTTCATCTCTTGTATCATATACCATCACCACCCGCTGAAATGTTGCTTTATCTCCTTACTCATGCACCATCACCACCAGCCGACAATGTGATTTATCTCTTGTATCATATACCATCACCACCCGCTGACAAGTTGCTTTATCTCTTGTATCATATACCATCACCACCCGCTGAAATGTTGCTTTATCTCCTTACTCATGCACCATCACCACCAGCCGACAATGTGATTTATCTCTTGTATCATATACCATCACCACCCGCTGACAAGTTGCTTCATCTCTTGTATTATGTACCATCACCACCAGCCGACAAGTTGCTTCATCTCTTGTATCATGTACCATCACCACCCGCCGACAAGTTGGTTCATCTCTTGTATCATGTACCATCACCACCCGCCGACAAGTTGCTTCATCTCTTGTATTATGTACCATCACCACCCGCCGACAAGTTGCTTCATCTCTTGTATCATGTACCATCACCACCCGCCGACAAGTTGCTTCATCTCTTGTATTATGTACCATCACCACCCGCCGACAAGTTGCTTCATCTCTTGTATTATGTACCATCACCACCCGCCGACAAGTTGCTTGATCTCCTGCAATGTGTGCCATCATGCCAATGGTGTATGTAATGTCCGCCTTCTCGGTCGTCGACACTTCCTCTTCAAAATAAATAACTGACGTTTAATATGACGTTTAATACGACAGAAACATTTCTGTTTCTGTAACACGACACTTTTATGAGGCAGTCTTTTTTATGTACAGATCCACTCTCGATCAAATAACATTATAGAAGATGCCTTCCAAGAGAAGACAATTCTGTAGGTCTGGATAGATGTAGAGTAAATATTTGATAAAGTCTGGAAGGAGGGGCTGAAAGAACAACAGCAACAAATGAGGATGTGTGCGAAAATGTGCAGATGGATCAGTACTTCCTTGGGAACCGAACTAACAGGACAAAATTTCAAGGACAAACCAAGTATACGATGTTGGAGCAAGCTGTCCCACATCTGGTAGTTCTGGCACCCACAATGCTCCTAACCATATAAATACATTACAAATTCCAGCCAGAGTACACACATCCTCGTTTGCAGACGACCTAGCCATGTGGGTTTCATCATCATCATCATTATCATCATCAAGTGCCGTGCTTGCTGGCGTAGCTTTTTGAGTTTTGCTTTCACATCTGCTTGTAATAACTGATGATCTGTATCACAGTCTGCACTTCGTAAGGTTTTACCTATGTAATGCTTGATGATTACTATCTTCTTCGCATCACCATCATTAAGTGCCCTGCCAGCTGGCGTAGGCGTTCATGGCTCTCCAAAGATCTTGGTCTTTGGTTTTCTGGATCAACTCAGTTGATGATATTCCTGCATGCCACAGTCCCAATCCGTCCAGCATCATTTCTCTTGGTCTGCCTCTGTCTCTCCTTCCCTCGATATTTTCACTTGTCAAGATGTTCTCTAATGCCTCCATTCTCATCACATGACCAAAGAAAGCTGTTTGCCTCTTTCTTATTATTGTATATAATGTTCTAGTTTCATTATCCACTTTCAAGCAGTAGTTGTTAGTTACTTTGAAAGTCCAAGGAACTCGCAACATTCATCTTAGGAACCATATCTCTGTTGCTTCCAGCTTCTTCTTAATTTGTTCATTTACATTCTAAGATTCAGAGCCATACAGCAAAACAGGTTCTATATAGCACTTCAGCACTTTCTTTCTTGCATTCAATGATGGTGACTTATTGCATAAGATATTCTTCATTTTCTGAAATGCAGATTTTGCTTGTCCTAGTATGCTCTTAATCTATGTTGTGCATCTTCTATCTGATGTTATAAATGCCCCTAGGTATTTAAAACTATTCACATGGCAAAGAATGTTCCCTTCTATTTCTATTTCACATTTGGGTGGCACATTCTTCTTTGATATCACCATTGTTACTGCTTTCTTTATATTCAAGGAGAGTCCGTTCTTGGCACTCGCTGTTACTACAATGTTCAACAATTGTTGTAGATCTTTTGCATTATCCGCCACCAATACTGTGTCATCTGCATATCGTATATTGTTTATATTATCACCCCCAAATAATATTCATGGATTCTCTTTGATCTATCTCATTATTACTTCGCTAAAGAGGAAGAAGTGATCCGGTGACAAAACAGATCCCTGTCGTACTCCCAGCCTTAGTTGTTCATAATGTCCCTCTTTATTTCCCAGTTTAATTGCTGCTACTTGGTTCCAATACATTTTTTTTTAAAATTAATGTTATGTGATCTTTCCCATCAATGTTAATATCTTCCAACATTTTAACCATTTCATCAAGTTTTACTTTATCAAATCCCTTAGTACAATCTATGAAGAATAAAGATATGTCTTTCTGTATCTCTGTTGATCTTTCTATTCGTGTTCGTAATGAATATATTGCATTGTTTGTACCCTTTCCTTCCAAAAATCGTTACTGTTATTCACCAATTTCCATTTTTATTTTCTTTCTTGTTCTTCTCATTATAATTCTGAGTAGAAGCTCAGTTACATGGTTTATGAGGTTAATCGTACGAAAATCTTCGCATTCCATTGCTCCTGATCTTTTTGGTGTAGCTATAAATACAGATTTTAGCATGTCGCTCGCTAGATATCCACTGCTGTAAATAGCATTCAACATTTTGGTTAATATATCTACTCCAAATTCTCCCAGTACTTCTTCTATTGTGATTCAGTCTGGCCCAGCTGTTTTTCTTTTCTTCATATGTTTGATAGCGTCAGCGACCTCTTCTTTTAGAATAGGTGGACCTTCTAAGTTAATTTATTCGGTTAATTCATCCCTTGTTCCATCAGACAATACTCTTATACAGTATACTCATTCCACCACTTCATTATAGCATCTTCCTCCAATAATATCTTTCCTGTTTTTGATTTTAAACACCCTGTATTTATTCCTATTTTTCTTCTTGTGATTTCACTGATTTGTCTGCGCGTATTTTTTTTTTCCGGCTTCTTTAAGAGAATTTAATTCAATTTTCTTGCACTGATCGTTTAAGCAACTTTCTTTTGCCTTTACACATTTATCTCTAATTTCTTTCTTTATCTTATCATATATTTGTTTATCAATTTTACCCTGTTTTCTTTTGACCATCAACTTTAAGATTTCTTCAGTCAGTCTTTTGTGGGCTTGGGAAAAATATATTAGTGCAACCAACAGTAAAAGGAAACCATGAATTCTTAGCAGCAAGCAAATGATAACATCATTTAACGTCACAATGATGTTAGGATAACCATCTGTGAATTAGGATAGTTCAGTTTTCAGCTAAGCACTTTCTATACGTTGACAAGGACTTCGAGCGAAACGTTCGTTTGTATATGTTTGTTTATTGTGTCTAAACAATGGCAAGCTATTGTCAACCTCATGGTGAGGGACACTGGTAATAGGTAAAGCTAATCCACTCACAAACATAAGTCTAGTGCACTGCTTAGTTATGGTAAATACTAGAAGTACTATCACCGTACGGACTACGCTTGAGTTTAAAGCAAACGAATCCACACACACACACACACACACACACACACACACACACACACACACACACACTAGTTATGAAAATCCTGGGATTGAATGCGATCTCTTGTAAAGGACATGCAACTAATTAACTTTTGTTTGTTTGATATTAACTTTATATCAAACGCGTCTATACTAGCCACCGTTGTGTGTCCTGTGGTGGCTAAGAGAATGTCATTTGTCTCTCAATGCTATACTTGCAGCAAGTGGGCCAAGACAAATTCACCTGGTCCATTGTGTTGAAGGAGTACGGTGGCTACCTCCAGGAGATGGATGCCCGGTTTAAAATCACATGTGATTTTAGAGAGGCCAGCAACCTGATCCATTCTGCGAAATTTTCGTTCGGAAGGTGGGTATGTGATGTTGTAGGTAAAATCATTATTGCTTATATTAATATTTAAATTTCTGTCATCATTATCATTACCATCATCATTATCCTGTCTGCTGGATAAAAACTATCGCTCTTAAATTTTCTGTGTGCTGATACCGAGGTAGCAGATGCAAACCCCTAAACCCTTCAGTTAGAGTAAAATGTTGACTTGGGACGTAAATTACAAGTACCTCAGAAGTCGGAGTGGGTTCACCTGATGGCAAGGGATACAAGTAATAGGGAAAGAAAACCCACAAGCAAACGTTGGTCTAGAACGTAAGGACTATACTTGACTTCAAGGCGAGGAAACGTAAAAATTAAAAATATCATATCAGCAGTACCAAGATTATCATCATCTTTATCACTATCAGCAACACCATTATATATTCAAAATCACTCTTATCATCATCATCACCATCAGCATCTTCATCGTCGGAATCATTATCAACACTATCACTATCATCATAATCATTATCATCAGCATTGTCATCATCAACATTATCTTCATTATCATCTTCACCACCATCATTATCACCAGAACCCTCATCATCATTATCACCATCCTTATCACTATCATCAGCGCCATCCTCATCATAATCATTATCAACATAATCATCACCATCATCAGTAGAATCATTATCATAATCGTCATCATCAACATTATTACCACCATCGTCATCATCATCATTATTCTCTTATTCTCACAAACGTCATCATCATATTCATCATCCAGAATTAGACATCGGCAGCCAGAGATTTGGAAGAGGGACAGTTCCAACATTCACCGACAGAACGGATCCAAAGTTAGACATCGGCGCCCAGAGATTTGGAATCAGACCACTTTGCTTTTATTTCATTGGCATGTGGCCTCGGCCTGTCCAGACAGCCATGGCAAACTACTGAACCAACATTGCCTAGTAAATAACAAACTGCTAATAAATGCGGAGGTTGATTGCAACGTCTCGTAAAGAACAGGAAGCTAACTATATAAACAATACATAAGAACATGCATGTTCTTTAGATCTCTAAGTCGGGGGTGGAGGTGTGCACTGCTTGGGCGTTGATTGTCTACCATCATCCTGGGGAAATTTATGAATCTGTTGCTGTCTGGTTCTGTGCACAGCGGAGCCAGTGTGGATCATTCCATTGGTTGGCAGACCGGTGACTGCCGTGGCAGTCTCAAATGAGAAGGCTGGCGGAATGGAGTGGTCATAGTCAGTATAACTCCCAATCTCCAAGTCTCCTCTTTTTCTTCGCCTCCTCTTTGTTCCTGCTCTTCTTCTTGTCCTCCTTAGTCTTCTCCTGCTCCTGCCACCCCCCCCCCTTTTTCATCATCATCATCATCATCATCATCATCATCATCATCATCATCATAATCATCATCATCATCATCATCATCATCTTCTTCTTCTTCTTCTTCTTCTTCTTCTTCTTCTTCTTCTTCTTCTTCTTCTTCTTCTTCTTCTTCTTCTTCTTCTTCTTCTTCTTCTTCTTCTTCTTCTTCTTCTTCTTCTTCTTCTTCTTCTTCTTCTTCTTCTTCTTCTTCTCCTCCTCCTCCTACTCCTTCTTCTTCTCCTTCTCCTCCTCCTCCTCTTCCTCCATCTTCTTCTGCACCTTCTCCCTCTACTTCTCTTACTCCTCCGTCTTCTTCTTCCTCTCCTCCCCCTGCACCCGCTTCATCTACTACTACAGTCTCAGCAACACGATAAAGATAACAAGTGTTACGACCAAAATCTCTATCTCTGCCCACAGGGAAGAAATCCTTGTTGAAGAAAATGTGATCGGCCCTGTGTTTCTCCAAGATGATGTCCTTCTACAGATAATAGACAGCTCCACGGGAAGATCGACCACAAAAGCAGTCATTGGTACTCCAGTCATACTAGAAATGAAATATGCCGTACATCAAGGTCTGTGTCTGTTTTATTGTGCTTGTCATGTCGTCTGCTTACTTTTTATTCTGGCTTCTATCTCCCATAGTTAGTAGGATACACTCTTAACTAGCTAAAATGTAGCTGTGTCTCCATTCCGTTGTGGTATCAAACAGCTCTTCCGTGTTCTCCCCACATTACTCATCTGTTTCTAAGTCAATTCACAGTGTGTTGTATGTTACCCATCTATATATATAAAACAGAATTTATGTGCGTCTGTGGGTGGGTGGGTATGTGGAGATGTGTTTGCTGCGTTCGCGAACGGTCCTTCCGATTGAGATGAAATTTTCTACACGTCTTCTTTTCATTCCTGTGCAACCGACTGTCATAGTTTTTTACTAACTAAAATAGTATTTATTACTAAAATTTAATATTAAATGTACATTATCATTTCCATATAGTAAGGGGACTTAACATAAGAAAAGTTATTTCAAGGGGCATAACGTTAATAACACTGCTATTATTTTATATATATATTCTTGCATTGTTTTAAAAGATTTATAAACTCTTTGTCTACAGTTATTTAGAGGCATGTGAGATATAATAAATGTTGATATAATCTTTAAGGTATTTTCATAGCTTTCATACAAATAATGCATTTATTTAAATAGTGAAAATTTTCTAGCTCACCTTTTTATTTTGCTTCAACAGCACATTAATTCTCTTTAACATTTTCATATGTATGGCGCGTTACACCCACGTTGACGGTTGTCAAAGAATTGCTTCAAAAGAGATGTTGAATGAAAGAATGTATGAGGGGAAATAGAGAAGAAGGGCAGAATGTCGGATGGGCCTGCGAAAGATTTGCGTTCGTTAAAAAACAAAAGTAATTTTTTGTGATAGAAAGTTAGTTGCATATCGTTTGCAGTCAACCCACCGCGCACCATTTATTGGCTGTTCGTGATATCTTGGTAAGTTTACTTTAGATAGATCTCTCCCAATCATATTTTCTACTATCAATCTATCTATTCTTCTATTCTATCTATATTTTGAACGGGAACGGGCCGAACATAGACAGACAGACAGACAGACAGACAGACAGACAGACAGACAACGATCAGATCAGATCATATAGACAGATAGACAGACAGACAGACAGACAACGATCAGATCAGATCAGATAGATAGATAGATAGATAGATAGATAGATAGATAGATAGATAGATAGATAGATAGATAGATAGATAGATGGATGGATGGATGGATGGATGGATGGATAGATAGATAGACAGACAGACAGACAGACAGACAGACAGACAGACAGACAGACAGACAGACAGACAGACAGACAGACAGACTGACAGACAGACAGATATACAGACAGACAGACAGACGGACAGACAGACAGACAGACAGACAGACAGACAGACAGTAGGGAACGGGAACTTATATGACTACATATATGAATTAAATGAGATGCTCCCCATCAGGGGATGGGCGAAGCCGGACCGGGTCAGACAGACAGACAGATAGATAGTCGGGAACGGAACGGGAGCTTATATGACTACTTATATGAATTAAATGAGATGCTCCACACCAGGAACTGGGCGATGCCGGGCCGGTTCAGACAGACAGACAGACAAACAGATAAACAGACAGACAGACAGACAGACAGACAGACAGACAGACAGACAGACAGATAGATAGATAGATAGATAGATAGATAGATAGATAGATAGATAGATAGATAGATAGATAGATAGATAGATAGATAGATAGATAAATAGATAGATAGATAGATAGATAGATAGATAGATAGATAGATAGATAGATAAATAGATAGATAGATAGATAGATAGATAGATAGATAGATAGATAGATAGATAGATAGATAGATAGATAGATAGATAGATAGATAGAACGAACGAACGAACAAACATACTTTATTTTCAAAGGGTAACAAATTGGGCACGCAGGCCCGTCTTACATTCGGCCCTTCCGTTCACTCATCTTTCTTTCATCAACAGTGCATAGGAAAAAACATTGTCACATGGATTTTGTAAACATAAACAATGCATATTACTATGTTATGAGACACACCCACCACCCACCCATACATCCCCCATTCACTCCAACTCCCCCACCCAACCACACACATAACCCACACACACATACTATCCCCCACATCCCTACACCTACACATCTCCCCACCCACACACACCTCTCACCCACCACACATCCATCCACCCACACCCCAAGCACACATACATTCAATAACCCGCACATCCCCCACCTACACACATCTCCCCACCCACTCACATATCCTCTACCCGTCCCATTACCCACAAACAATCACACACCCACACACCTCCACCCACCCAGCCAAACACACATTCCTCAACCACACACACATCTCCCCGTCAATTCACATATTCCGCACCTACCCACACACAAATTCCGTACCCACCCACATAATCTCCCATCTCCCCCAGCCCACTTACAGATCCCGAGCCCACACCTACAAACATCCCCACCATCTCCTAACCTGCACACACTCACCCACCCACACATCCTCCACCCACCCATCCCCCAACCAAACATCCCTTAACCACACACCCTTACTCATATACAATCACCCACCCACACATCCTCTACCCAACCACACATCCTCCATCCACGCATCCCCCAGCCACACATCCCTTAACCACACACCCCTACCCATATACACATACATCCCCACCCACGCACAATCTCCCCACCCATACACGCATCCCTCACACACATCCCCACCCACCAACACATCCCCCATTCACAAACACACACCTCCCATCCACGCACACACACAACCCACACACACATCCTCAACTCATACACTCATCCCCTCACACATCCCTAGACACACGTACTTATCCCTCAACCACTAACACCCACACATCCCTTACCCACTCATCAACACATACATCTCCTATCTACCCACCCACACTCACACACACCAACCACCCATCTAAGCACACATTCCCACCCTCACACACATCCTTCACCAACCCGCAAACCCAACCACACCTTCACCCACCCACACACACATCATTTATCCACACCCAGCTCCCCTCCCACACAACACCACACCCACACACATCCCAAAGACACATCCCTCATCCACACACACATCTCCCCATACATGTCCTACCCATACACACATCCCCAACTACAATCACCCTCACTACCCACACATACATCATCCATCCAGCCACACACCCCCACCCAGCCAGACATATCCCCCACCCACACACACATAGATAGATAGATAGATAGATAGATAGATAGATAGATAAATAGATAGATAGATAGATAGATAGATAGATAGATAGATAGATAGATAGATAGATAGATAGATAGATAGATAGATAGATAGATAGATAGATAGATAGATAGATAGATAGTCGGGAACGGGAACGAGAACTTATATGACTACTTATATGAATTAAATGAGATGCTCCCCACCAGGGACTGGGCGAAACCGGGCCGGGTCAGCTAGTTGTCCTTGTAAACTAAACGAGTGGACTCTCACCTATTTCTTGAGGAGTAAAGGGTATATGGTATAGCCAATTCTCCATGCCGTGGGTGATGTCTTCAGTACCACACTGACCACCATCACTCTCCCATCATGTCCTGGTACCCATGTAGTCGACCCACGAGTCCATGGCAACCTACAACACAATATTGGCTTCGATGGGGGTTCGGACACAAAACCCACCGATTTGGAAGAAAATCGGTTGTTGTTGTTTTTCATACAAAACATAAATTAGTCTTTTCTGAACATATACTCTTATAGGGTTGTAGCATAACGCAACCACCATTATTCATTTACCAACACCTGCCGCAAAAAGAGGAAGCAACATTAAAAGAAATTGACTTCACAACCGCAAACGGAGACTAGGACTTAAAACTTAGCATCGAAACTGGAACTGAACAAGTGACAAATGACGTGGATTCTTAGAAAGATTTCATCAGACCAAGCTCGGAACCCCATTGGTTGGGAGAGACATGTGACACCGCTTTCGCGCCAACGCCGGTATAGATTATGATAAGCAGCGCACTCCTGCGAAAACATGCCTGGCGAACAGACATCAGAAATTGTGTGACCAAATTTTCAAATAGAGGAGGCAGAATGTCTGAATTTCGGGTGAGCTTGTTAGTCCCGAGATTAGACTAAGAACCCGATGTATCAGGTATCAGGTAATGGTAAACCGTGTTTGTAATGTCAATTGAAATGTATTATTATTAATTAAAACCTCTGAAATATAAAACTGCTCGACTGTAGATTCTAACGACGCAGAGCCGTTCCCGGGCAAAATGACTCTCCAATACTCTCTTCGATTGCAATCTCTGATATTCTTAGAGATAATTATTAACTTTAAGAAGTGCATTATACTCCATCCATCCATCATGTGCCATGCCGGTAAGCGTGGGCGGTCATGTTCTGCCATCTCACCCGATCACCAGAGTCGTGGATCAGCTCCGTGTTTCTGTCTCGACTATGCCACAAGGCTAAGCCATCCAGGTACTTGCTTCTAGGTCTTCCCCTTGGTCTGTTCCCCTCGATCTTACCAGTTGTCACCAAATTCTCCAATCCATTTCTTCTCATAACATGTCCAAAAAATTTTGACTGTCTACGTCTAATTTCTCTAATCAATTTACGATCTTCATTTGTTTCAAATGTATACTACTACATTCTATTCTAAACAACTGTGAGGAGTGATGATTCTAAAGTAATCTTGTGCATTTCACCAGAAACACTGATAAAAGATGCTATCACTACCTACAGCTGAAATGACAGTTCGTGTACTAGAATAAGTGCCTTGTTCTAAAACAGACTTATCTATGCCTATTTACAATCTAGAAAGCTGAAAGAGAAATCAATCTTTCCTTTCTCCTTCATCTATTGAATCAATAGGGTTTGACGGAATAAATATTTATATTTATGTCAAATTTTAATTAGATAAGAGCACTTATGAACTGCAATACATGAGAAAGTTGTGCTTCGTGGAACACCATCACGCGCAATGAACTTAACTCATTACTCAACATAACTTAAAACTCAACATCACTCATCACCACACAACCCAACACTCAACATCACAACAACAGATAATGGGAGAGAGTTATTAGACACAAGAAGAAGAAGAAGTTAGTTAATTGGGAAAACACAGAGAATTATTTATACATATTATAAACACCATTTAGTGGAAGAAATGTTATAAATTTATGTCATTTATTTACATGCATCTTGACATATTCTCACTCTTGTCAATGTCTTACTGTACACGTTCACTGACCCCAGGTCAAATGAGAACTTACATACAGCAGGAACAAGTTGATACAAGGCGTACACCGTGTGATAAACTCTGACCACCCCAAATTAACCCAACACTAGCTTAGAGAGAAAAGGAGGGGAGGTGGACTAGTTCCTACTTCAGGAATTTAGATTCTTCCGACCTACTTCTTATTATTGTATTGGTAGGAATGTATATATTTATGTGAATATTCATCAGTGATCTTGGTGGCTACATACCAACAACCACCCAACACATCAGCAAACTAACCACCTAAATCAGACCTGAGAGAGGGAAGCCGAGAGAAAGAGATGAACCACAAGTGAGATGGAGGATGACTTGGCCATGAGCAGAGCATGGAGAGGCCTTCAGTGGAGCTATACGGGCATACCTGAAGTGGATCCATCAGTCAATGGACCCTGGCTTACCTAATCTTCCAGTCACCAGGTTACTTTTCTCATTGGTACACACCACACCCAATTTCAGGAAACTGATAGTTAATTGTGGATTCATCACCATCACACTTAATATGTACAACATCAAAATGTTTACTATGTTTCACACTTGTTGACATCTCATGCATTGATGCTTGTTTATTGATGGTCTGTGTGTAAATGGTCCAATGTGCAACTTTTCTATTATCTTGTGTAAATCACAATAGAGATGTATGTACTGGCCAGAAGGCCCAGGCCCAGTCAATAAATGATTAACATGAATTGACCTCCTGTTAATTTATCAGTTCAAACCTATCTGTGAGTCAACAACTTCTTTGTACATCATGTTGTCAGAATCTAATGTGATTGATTATGTGTTTGATTATTTAAAAATAAATTAACTCATAATGACTTGCTAAAATGGGGGATAGAAGACTCTAGATCTATCAACTGCTCAACATCCATGTTTTCTTCATCTAAATCAGGCTGAGAAAATTCTCCAGACTTTCCTCAGATTTGATAACCAATAAGTGGGCTCCAGAGCTATCAGAATCATTGGAGAAGGGGCAGATTCCCAGTTAGTAATTACCATTCTCACCAGGGCCATAATCTATATCTCCTAGACATACTTAATAGAACGAGGCGTGTGGGTGCAGTCGAGTGTGGTTCACGGTAGAAGTCAGACGTGTTTATTCTGCTTCACAATATTGGATTACCGCGATTGGGACACGTGTGATATACCTGCAAGTATGAAACAAGAACCCGTGTGTATTTCTTCGCGGGAGTAGCACTCTGTTTATACATACTATTGGAATACACGATTGTGACACGCGTTTATTCACAAAGTAAAAACAAGAAACTCGTGTGTTTTTCTTCGCTGGAGTCGCACGTACCTTCATTGTTCTATTGGATTATCGTGAGTGTGTGTGTTAATATTTCCAAGGGAAAGCAAGAAACGTGAGTACATACATTACTTTATAAATATAAAATACTATCACCGCGATAATTTCAAGCAAACAGAAGAAAAATGGCGTACAACACAAGAAGTAGCTCGCAAAACAAAGAGCTTTACTCGGAGAAGGCCGCTGCCGGCCCTAAAGCAAATACCAACAGGGGTAAGGCTGGCAGCGGTCCTACCAGAGGCAACCAGAAGCCAGTAGCATCTAGCCCAACACCTACAGCCAATTCAAACAGAAACGGTGAGCGATTACACAGCCGGGGAGAGGCGTCCAAAACCCGAGATAGCAGCCCAGTGACCAAAGAAGCAAGCGAGAAGACTCGCCTAATAGTAACACAAGTCAATGAAGCGCAGGCGAAAATCACGTCGATGACCGCATCCGAGTTAAGACGGGTGTTTGAAAACGCACTAGGAACAAGAAGCATCGAGAAAGCATATAAAACAAAACAAGGGAAGGTATTCCTACACCCAAACAAAACAGAAGAAATAGAGACCATCATTAAAACAATTAAAGACACACAAAAACCCTACAATCACCAACTGATTCATGGAATAATGGTGGACATTGACATCCACAAACCAACCAGCGACATAGTGATCAAAGGCATCAACCCTCAATGGGACATGACTAAGATCCTAAAAGACCTTAAGAAGGAAAACAAACATGCAAAAATACTAGACGGAGAGAGAATAACGAACGGGCAAGGAAAACCCACATCGGTGATAAAAATCAAATGTGAAGGACCAGACCCACCAAGACAGTTATCACTAAACGGGGAATACAAGCACATCGAAGCATACGTTCCCCCATTAGCACAGTGCACACTCTGCCAGAAATTTTGCCACTTCCGGCAAAGCTGCAGACAGAAAGTCCCAACCTGCAAGTTCTGTGGAGGACCGCACTGGAGGAGCGACTGCCAGCTCGCAAAAAACGAATCAAAATATGCAGAACACAACCCAAAAAGAACATGCGCCAACTGCAAGGGCAACCACGGTGCAAGATACAAGGGGTGTCCTGCGTATAAAAGGGAGCTTGCTGCCTGGAGGGAATCAGTGTTAACCAAGACACCACTTAGGATAGTAAAATTGAAGCAGAACCTCCACAAAAGCGGCCCTGAAACGCTACACAGAAGGCGGATAATGCAAACAGACATAACTAACCAGAGAGCACAAGTAGACGACACACCACAAGACAAAAGACAACAGACACAAACAGAAGCAGGACCAGTCACAAGACCAGAGGACGACAACCAAAGACAGGTTCACAGAAGAGTGCAGGAAGCAGAAAGAAAACTAGCAAAGGCCACCAAACAGATGGAAGAGACCTCTGCAAAGATGGAAAAAACCGCCCAAAGCATGGAAGAACAATTGGAAAAAATCAAAAAGATGGTAAATGACCAGGAAAGCAAACTAAAAAAAATGGAAACAGAACACAATGAAATGTGGGATTTGCTCACCTCTGGCGTAAGAGGGAAAAACCCGATGTGGATGAACAGCCAGCTGAAGGAAATCAAAAACGAAATAGAATCAGTCCGAAATGAAGGCAGATCAATCTTCAATACTGTGATAGCTCACCAACGTGGAATACTCAAGGAGAAAACAGTACCACAGTGGCAGAGAAATCAATTGTATCCAGTAGAGGAAGCAACCAGCTACCATGACAATGAAAACAGCACAGACTCCGAAATATAAAGAATGGAGGACAACCAGAGACAGGGCCAGACAGCAATAACAGTTGAACCAAAAATGGATAACAGAAACGTGAGAATAATTCAGTGGAACTGCAGGGGCATTAAATCCCACCTCCCAGACATCATGAAACAACTGGGGAGCCAGAACTGTATTTATGCCCTGCAGGAAACCCACCTGAAACCAGATCAACAGTATAGGTGCCGCGGGTTCACGGTAATTAGACAGGACAGGACAGAAGCTAGAGGGGGCGGGGTTGCCCTGTTAATGCACGAACAGTTCCAGATCGTGGCACAAGAAACATTCCGCACCAAGAACTTGGAGTGTGTCAGTGCTACTATTACAGGGAACCCTAAAAACTTATCTATAATCAACGTATACTGTCCCAGAGGGGTAATTTAGGATGAAGACACCCAAGCCCTCCAAACCAGACTTACGTCAGAAGCCCTAATAGTGGGAGACTTCAACTGTCACCACCACACATGGGGAGCTATACAGAACGACAGGGCTGGTACAAAACTCATGAAGTTTATCGAAGACAATCAACTGGCAGTGCTCAACGATGGGACGATAACCAGGATAGATCCCAGACAAAACTGCCAAGACACAGCCATTGACCTGACAATAGCCACTATAGGTCTAGCAAGCAGCCAGTGGGAAGTGACAGAGGACACGAACACAGACCACCTACCCATAATAATCAACACCAGAACAAAACCCCAGTTAAGCGCCAACAACAACAGGCCAACCTTTCACTTCAAGAAAGCAAAATGGGAGCAGTTCAGAGAAGACATGAACAACACAGACCTGGAACAGCAGGAACGGGAAGACATTGACAAATATACAGAGAGACTGACCAGTAACATACTGAGGATAGCCACCAAACATATCCCTAACAGAAATATGCCAGAATATCTAAGACCGGGTAAGAAAGAGCCCCAGACAACCCAAAAACAAAGGCACAACCCAGTGGCCTGGTGGAACGATAAGTGTACAGCGGCACAACAAAATAGGAAAAGAGCGCTGCAGAAATACCAGAAGGCAAGGACAGAAGAGAATTTTGAAGTATTCAAGAAACTCAGAAACGAAGCAAACAGAGCAGTAAAACGTGCAAAAGAGACGGAGTGGAAAAGATTCTGTCAAACACTCAGTCCAGACACACCAACCAGTAAGGTGTGGAAACAAATAAAAGCTATTCAAGGAAATAAAAAGACCAGCAAAATCCCAACCATCAAAAGCACGAAACTAGCAGTAACAGACCAGGACAAAGCCAAAGTGTTCGGAGAGTACTTCCACGAAGTCTGCTCTAACAAAAGACTAGGAAGCAATGAAAGACAAAGAAGGGAGGAAATGACACAAGAGCTAAAAGACACAGCAGACGAAAACATCGAAGAACACTTTATGGATGCAGACATCACAACAGAAGAGGTGATGTCAGCCCTAAACGAAAAATCTGACACTGCGGCTGGGGCGGACATACTAAACTATACCATCCTCAAAAAGCTCCCGAATAACACCATAAAAACGATTACTAAGCTGTTTAATGTAATATGGCAGACGGGAAAGATCCCCAGGCAGTGGAAAACAGCCACGATTATCCCAGTCAAGAAACTAGGGAAAGAGCCAACAAGGGTAGAATCATACCGCCCTATCTCACTGACATCGCACCTGGGCAAAGTTATGGAGACAGTGATAAATAAAAGAATAACATTCTTCCTGGAGAAGAATGAACTGTACAGCCATACACAATCCGGGTTTAGAGCCAACAGGTGCACGATGGATCAGATCATTAAATTGGAAAACCACGTAAAGAAGGGATTTAAGAGAGGTGAAAAGACGTTGGCTGTATTCCTGGACCTAGCTCAGGCGTACGATCAATGCTGGAGTGAAGCCGCACTAATTAAACTGAAGAAAGTAGGCATAACTGGTAGAACCTACAAATACATTGAAAACTTCCTCCAAGATAGAAGATTCTCAGTGAGGGTAGGGAATGAGGTATCCGACACATATGTGCAGGAGAACGGCATTCCCCAGGGATCTGTCATCTCACCTACAATCTTTTCAATACTGGTGAACGACCTGACAGATGAGATTCAAGACCAGAAAACAGGACTTTCTCAATTCGCGGATGACTGCGCCATATGGAGGAGTGGCAAGGCGGCAAAGCATACAAGAGGACCCCTCCAAAAACAAATAAACAAGATAACAGCTTGGATGGATAAATGGGGTTTCAAAATCAATACCAATAAGACGGTCAGCATGGTATTTAGCAGCAAGAAGAAGATAAACCGTGACAAGGACTGGAAAATAGAGATAAAAGGGGAAACCATCAAGAGAACAAAGAGCACAGTGTTCCTAGGAATGACCCTGGACGAACAGATGAACTGGTCAAAGCATATAAGCCAGACATTAGAAAAATGCAAGAAAGCGAGCAACCTACTGCGGGTGATAAAAGGTAACGGTTGGGGTGCCCACACCCAAACAATGCTGATGTTCTATAAAGCATTTATCAGGGGCAAGTTAGAATACGGCAGCATTGTGTACGACTCAGCTTCAGAAGCCAACAAGAGGAAGCTAGACACCATACAGACCCAAGCCCTAAACATCATCTTGGGTGCTGGAAAATGTACATCCAGAGAAGCCATGGAGGTAGCACTGGGTGTGCTTCCACTGAGTCTGAGGCGTAAACAGCTGACGTATAACTACTGGCTTAAGGTAGCCCAAGACAAAAACCACCCTGGATACCAAACGTTCAGCGACAACAACAGCAAAAGGGGGGGGGGGGCACCCCAAGAGTTAAACTGCAAAGACCGGCAGGTTGGGAAGCAGCAGAGAAGATAAAGGAAGAAACCGAGCTAGCAGAGACCCTGAAACAGACAAGACGGTTCAAGCCAACAATCCCACCATGGGAACTAAAAGTTCCATTCACTGACTGTAGTCTAGCGAAATCCATCACCAAGGACACGGAGGACATTGATGCAAGAGACACGGCCGAGGAATACATACAAGAATTCAGTAAGGACAACCTCCTAATATACACAGACGGGTCCAAAAAACGAACAGGGAGAGGTGGGAGCAGGTGTAGTGATCCCAGACTGGAAGCTGAAGAGACAGTTCAAGCTAACAGACCAGACAGCAGTATGCACGGCCGAACTAGTTGCCATAATGAAAGGTCTAGAGGTCGCAGCCGAAAACCCACCACTGAGACTGTGTATATTAACAGACTCCCTGTCATCAGTACAAACGCTCGGGAACCTCAATAGAGGCAACAGACCTGACATAAAAGAGGAGATACTAGCGACAACCACTAACCTCAGGTACATGGGATGCCAAGTCACCATCGGATGGATACCAGCACACAGGGGTATCCCGGGAAACGAACAGGCAGACAGAGCGGCGAAATGGGGTATAACCAGCACGAATCAAATCTGCACTGGCCTAGGTAAAGTAGAAGGGAAGAATATAGTCAAAAACTACATTCTCAAGGAATGGAGGCAACAGTGGCGAGACAGCGATAAAGGCCGTCATGCCTTCCAAGTATTGGGCGAACTCAGATTCAAGCCACAAGTCAAGACCAACATGAAAGCACCGGCAAACAAGCAGCCGTGGAGAATGCGACTAGGCAATTGGAAAGACACAAGAGAGAACCCAAACTGCAGAGTATGCCGAGAAAGCAACACCATCGAACACTACTTACTAGTATGCGACAAGTACAATAGAGAGCGAAAGGACCTGAGAGATCACTTTGTCAAAACTGGAAAACCAATGACAATGACGGAGTGCCTGCACATAAACAGCAACCCGGAAACACAGCGACTGGTCAGACAGTTCCTATGCAGAACAGGGAAGACCGTATAACCTCCCTAAACTGTGTATACATGTATATGTGCGTTTGTTTGTATTTGTGCATGTTTATATATGTTTAAAAAAAAAAAAAAAAACTGGCGAGTGAATGGCAGGAAGGTGGGTTGGCTCTTCCGGTAGAGCACCTGAACTAGGAAGACAGGGAGACCTGGTCATCTTGTTGCCACGCCACACCAACACGCGATGAAGAAAACCGCCAAAACTCACAAGCGTAAAGGCGTTCGTAACGCTGACCGGGGGGGACAACTTGAGACTTGCAATTAAATGCTCTGCCCTTGCCTACAACAAGTCCTTATGAGGACTAGACATGACCGGGATTAGCCCCGATGAGAATAACACAAGAAGCGACAAGCACTTAGCAGGGCTAACAGAGAAAAGCCTACAAACGAGAGAATAAGGGCCCCAGTAGGCCAAACCAAGGACCGGTCTTTAAACAGGACCAGCACAAAACAAATCTATCCGACGAACAGAGCGGAACAATTTAAAACCAGTAGGAAATAGGACCAACAATCCACACAACCACGGACCTCAACAATAACCACAGCTGATGAAGCAGGTTAGACGAGGACGAATTTGGAATTTTTGTTTTTGAAATGGAATCGGAATCGGAATAGAACGAGGCCTGCAGATAACTCAAGGTTCATATTCTGGGGTTATTGAAGATAGAAGAGGATGGGGCTCTATTTCTTTTGTTAGATATGGGGCATGCACCACAGTGATCTCCCACTCCCTTCAAAAATATATGACATATTGTCGGCTACGTCCTGGATGGTTCCCATATATTAACCTTTAAACAATTACATAAAACATTAACACAATTATCCTGAGATTTTGAACATTGTCATTTTCTTATATTGATTGACAGCCACATGATATGAAGGACATTTACAGATAAATAAGAGTAGGTGGCTGATTATTACTCCTGGAGAAGGGGGCCATGTTCAAATAGGCTTATACTTCAGAAAGAGGTGCTCCAGGAGAAATATATAGTGTGTATCTACTCTACCAACACCACTTCTCTTCCAGAGAAGGTGTTCTTTTCCTGTGGAGTCTGAACTTAATAGCATTTCATCAACCACCGGAAAATCTTATCCGTTGGGAAAACTCTGTCTAATTTCAGATTCTTTTCTTTACTAGGAATTAAATCTAGTTACTTCAGTGCCTGCTGCCTTTGGCTTTTCCAGCATTGACAGACAGACATAACATAGGGTGTTTTTAATATTGCACATGCTCTGTTGTATATTTGCAGATCAGGGACTGACAAGCTTACGCGGATCAGACTAACTGCAATTATATTTTTGGCAGAACAAAGCAATAAATTATAGACATGGCGGAAACTGCAAAGTTTAGAGCCCAAATAACAGAAACAGGTAGGGAATGCGGGTTAGATGGCCTTGAGCTAGCTAACTATGTTTCAGATGCATTCGACAAAAGAGAAAGACTGCAAGCGGAATTGGCTCTCAAAGAAAAACAGCTTCAGGCAGAATTGGATGAGAAAGAGAAACGACTACAGGCTGAAATGGAAGATAAGGAGAGAGAGCGTCAACACCAACTGGAGTTGAGGAGAATGGAGATTGAAGTGGAGATCCGGAGAATAGAGAAAGGGAGTGGTCCTACACCCTCAACCTCATCAGGATCGCCAGTGACAGAACCACCTCACGTCTCTCAACTTAATTCAGGAGCTATGTCATTTCCTCTGGAACCCTTTAATGAACAGACTGACCACATCGAAGGATTTTTATCACGCTTCGAGGCAATGGCTGTCAGCTGTGGGCTTGAAGAAAGTAGATGGGCGACGAAGTTAGCGCAGGCCTTAAGATCAACGGCGTATGATGTGTTCTCAAGACTCACTAGAGAGGAACAACAGAACTACACAACACTTAAGACGGCACTCTTGAGCCGATTCGAAGTGGACGCCGAATCTTATAAACTCAGGTTCAAAGCCGCAAGGAAGGGACCGGGTGAGAGTTACGCACAACTAGTCGAAAGACTGAAGTCATACATACAAAGATGGACTCGCTTGGGAGGATTTGAGGAAAATTATGAAGGACTCCATGAAATGATCATCATTGATCAGATCAAGGGGAAAATGCAGAACGAAATGAAGGCATTCTTAACCCAAAACGGGGCTGACCGCCTGGAAACTATAATCATCCTGGCAGAGAGATTTGAAAAATCTCAGAAGGAGATGGGAGGAAAGGGACGTTCGAACAACACCCCCTCTCAAAACAAAACTCCAAAGCCAAAAGAGGGTGAAAACACTGTAGCCACCGGGAATAAGGGGAAATCCCAGAAAAACACTCAAAACTCAGTCCAAACAGCGCCGAAGGAGGACAAACCATTCTGTACCCATTTCAAAATTAGAGGTCACACATTTCAGAATTGCAGGAAAAAGCCACCCCCACACACAGCGGCATGTTTGGCCAACCGAAAAGAGAAAAAAGTGAGCACTGGTGAAACGTCCAAACAGGCACCTCATCAAGACACACCATCTCGTATTCCGGTTGTAGAATCCATCTTGCTAAATGGATTCAAAACGACCTGTTTATATGATACTGGATTATCATATGACTGTGTTGTCTCATCATCCTTAGTTCACCCTGAACAGGTGACAGAGGAAATAGTGGAATTACAGGGACCACTGAAGAGTTCAACAAATATGTCTCTTCCAGTGGCAAAAGTGAACATAGCCTCGCGGTATGTCACTGGGACGATCAAGGCAGCAGTCTTGGACGATCCGATATATCCTGTAATCCTCGGCCGTAGATTTATCGTTCTAGGAGAACCTGTTCAACCTGTGGCGATGGCGACCATGACCACTCGATCCCAGGCAACAAAAACTCCAGAAACAACTACGCCAATCCCTCGAACGGAGGAACTGAAGAGGGCACAAGAGGCCGACAGCACCTTGGAACTCTGCTTCAGAAAACTGCCAAAATCACATTTACCTCTACGTAAAGGTGATCTGTTCATGAAGTCAGCACTTCTTTACAGAAAAGCAGGACGAGCTGGACAAGAGTTTAATCAACTTGTTGTACCAACTCAATACAGGACTCAGATCTTAGAGATGGGTCATAGTCTACCATTCAGTGGGCACATGGGTATCAACGCTACTACACAGCGGATTACCACTCACTACTTTTGGCCAGGGAAGAATTCAGACATACAACGGTTTGTAAAATCATGCCCACAGTGTCAGAAAGTATCACCAAAACACCGGACACCACCGGCAATGTTGGGTGAATCGCCAATCACTGGAATTCCATTTGAGAAAGTGGCTGTAGACATAATCGGACCTCTCTCAGCAACGAAGAGGCGAAACCGATTCATATTAACGCTTGTGGACACAACAACCATGTTGGCCGAAGCAGTTCCTATGCCCAGCTGTGACTCCAAACACGTCGCTGATGCATTATTAGGAATATTCACACGTCTAGGATTCCCACAAAGGATCTTGACGGACAACGGTTCACAGTTTTGTGGTAAGCTCATGGAAGAGACCTTCAGACTTTTTCATGCACGCCATATCTTCAGTTCACCATATCACCCTCAGTCAAATGGACTTGTGGAAAGGTGGAACGGGACATTGATTATTATCCTGCGCAAAATTGCCCAGGAGAAGACAGAGGATTGGGACTTGTATTTACCCGCAGCTTTATTCGCTTACAGGGAAGTACCCCATCACTCAACAGGGTTTGCTCCAGCCACACTGTTGTTTGGACGACCGATCAAGGGACCACTGGAGGCGTTACTTCGAACGTGGACTGATAATACTACAGATGATACAGTCGTGACTGCATCTACATATGTTGCCGAGTTGAAAAATCGTTTACAACACAGTTGGAAACAAGCGAATGTCAATCTACGTCAAGCCAGACGATGAATTGCTCGTAACTTCAACCGCAAGGCAAAGGATAGAGAGTTAGAGGTAGGAGAGAAGGTGATGTTGCTGCTTCCAACCAGTCAGAATAAGCTGTAAATAGGATGGAGAGGACCTTATGTAGTGACGGAGAAGATCTCACGTACCAACTACAGAATTTCAGTCAAAGGCAAGATGAAAGTATTTCACATAAACCTCTTGAAGAAATATCATGAAAGACCCTCAACCACCGAACCTGCACATCTGATCGCCATGAGTGTGGCTACTGAAGTCGAAGAAGGATCAACAATGGGAGTCGAGTGCCAACTGCAAGCCAAAGAGACCTTTAAGGATGTGGAAATCAATCCCAACTTAACAAAGGATCAGCAAAAGCAGATTAGGGAACTTATGGCAAAATATGCAGAAGTACTTACTGATAAGCCAGGAAGAACTGATTTGGAGGAATTTGACATGAAGTTGAATGACACAGTGCCTGTGCGAGTCAAGACTTACCCAGTTCCTTATGCAAAGCAAAAGACTTTAGAGGAAGAAATACAACAGCTGCTCACCGCAGGAATAATCTCACCATCTGAATCACCTTACAGTCTAGCGTCGTCTTATTGAGAAAGCCAAGTGGAGAACATAGATTGTGCATCGATTATCGACAGCTCAATGCTATAACTGAATTCCAAGCAGAACCTCTTCCTGATCAGAATAAACTCTTCACAGCACTCAACCGAGCTAAGTACTTTACTAGGATTGATCTCAGTAAGGGATATTACCAGATTCCTGTAAAACCGGAAGTTAGACCATGGTTAGCTTTCAGCACGCCTGGAGGACACTATGAGTTCAACGTTCTTCCATTCGGATTAAGTAATGCTCCCAGCGTTTTTACACGTATGATGAGAAAATTACTTGACCCACTACAGCATCCAGACATCAGTCACTTCATGGATGACATCCTGATCGCCACTGAAACATTTGAAGAGCATGTAGAAACACTGCATCTTTTGTTCAGGCGCCTCAGAGAAACTGGATTGACGGCTAGACCAAAGAAGTGTCAGATATGATTCCAAGAATTGGACTTTCTAGGTCATAAGATATCTCATGGACTGATAACTCCACAAGAAGGAAATGTGGACAAAATCCAGAGAGCACCTCGTCCAAAAACAAAGAAGGATGTAAGATCATTTGTATCCTTATGTGGATTCTATCAAAAATACATCAAGGACTTCAATACTCTGTCAGCACCTTTAACGGATTTTACCAAAAAGGGGAAACCAGAGAAAGTCACTTGGTCAGCTGACTGTGAGAGAGCTTTCACAGCACTAAAGCAGGCATTAACTGCTCATCCAGTCTTACATCTACCAAACCTCGACCAACCATTTGTGCTGCGCACCGATGCCAGTAACATAGGAATTGGGGCAACGCTGTTGCAGAGAAAGGGAGATGTACCATCAGAGCTATTCCCTGTAGCCTATGCTAGCAGGAAATTGAATGCAGCAGAGAGAAATTACAGTACTATCGAGAGAGAATGTCTTACGCTCGTATGGGGTGTACAGAAATTTCAAGCATACCTATATGGCAAACATTTCACAGTGCAATGTGACCATCAACCACTCATGTTTCTCGCAGCATCTAAGACTCTGAATGCCCGACTTATGAGGTGGTCGCTGCTTCTTCAACCTTACTCGTTCCAGGTTGAGTATGTTCCTGGGAAAATGAATGTGGGAGCGGACTTCCTGAGTCGACACCCAGTGCCTGATGAACCAGGTCAATCAGATGCAGAAGAGAATACAGGGGAGGAAAAATGGGAACAGCTTGATAACTGAAAATGTTGGAAACATAGTTCCATACCATAGAACAATCTGGAGTGGGGCCATGTAGCATAACGCAACCACCATTATTCATTTACCAACACCTGCCGCAAAAAGAGGAAACAACATTAAAAGAAATTGACTTCACAACCGCAAACGGAGACTAGGACTTAAAAATTAACATCGAAACTGGAACTGAACAAGTGACAAATGACGTGGATTCTTAGAAAGATTTCATCAGACCAAGCTCGGAACCCCATTGGTTGGGAGAGACATGTGACACCGCTTTTGCGCCAACGCCGGTATAGATTATGATAAGCAGCGCACTCCTGCGAAAACATGCCTGGCGAACAGACATCAGAAATTGTGTGACCAAATTTTCAAATAGAGGAGGCAGAATGTCTGAATTTCGGGTGAGCTTGTTAGTCCCGAGATTAGACTAAGAACCCGATGTATCAGGTATCAGGTAATGGTAAACCGTGTTTGTAATGACAATTGAAATGTATTATTATTAATTAAAACCACTGAAATATAAAAATGCTCGACTGTAGATTCTAACGACGCAGAGCCGTTCCCGGGCAAAATGACTCTCCAATACTCTCTTCGATTGCAATCTCTGATATTCTTAGAGATAATTATTAACTTTAAGAAGTGCATTATACTACTACATTCTATTCTAAACAACTGTGAGGAGTGATGATTCTAAAGTAATCTTGTGCATTTCACCAGAAACACTGATAAAAGATGCTATCACTACCTACAGCTGAAATGACAGTTCGTGTACTAGAATAAGTGCCTTGTTCTAAAACAGACTTATCTATGCCTATTTACAATCTAGAAAGCTGAAAGAGAAATCAATCTTTCCTTTCTCCTTCATCTATTGAATCAATAGGGTTTGACGGAATAAATATTTATATTTATGTCAAATTTTAATTAGATAAGAGCACTTATGAACTGCAATACATGAGAAAGTTGTGCTTCGCGGAACACCATCACGCGCAATGAACTTAACTCATTACTCAACATAACTTAAAACTCAACATCACTCATCACCACACAACCCAACACTCAACATCACAACAACAGATAATGGGAGAGAGTTATTAGACACAAGAAGAAGAAGAAGTTAGTTAATTGGGAAAACACAGAGAATTATTTATACATATTATAAACACCATTTAGTGGAAGAAATGTTATAAATGTATGTCATTTATTTACATGCATCTTGACATATTCTCACTCTTGTCAATGTCTTACTGTACACGTTCACTGACCCCAGGTCAAATGAGAACTTACATACAGCAGGAACAAGTTGATACAAGGCGTACACCGTGTGATAAACTCTGACCACCCCAAATTAACCCAACACTAGCTTAGAGAGAAAAGGAGGGGAGGGGGACTAGTTCCTACTTCAGGAATTTAGATTCTTCCGACCTACTTCTTATTATTGTATTGGTAGGAATGTATATATTTATGTGAATATTCATCAGTGATCTTGGTGGCTACATACCAACAACCACCCAACACATCAGCAAACTAACCACCTAAATCAGACCTGAGAGAGGGAAGCCGAGAGAAAGAGATGAACCACAAGTGAGATGGAGGATGACTTGGCCATGAGCAGAGCATGGGGAGGCCTTCAGTGGAGCTATACGGGCATACCTGAAGTGGATCCATCAGTCAATGGACCCTGGCTTACCTAATCTTCCAGTCACTAGGTTACTTTTCTCATTGGTACACACCACACCCAATTTCAGGAAACTGATAGTTAATTGTGGATTCATCACCATCACACTTAATATGTACAACATCAAAATGTTTACTATGTTTCACACTTGTTGACATCTCATGCATTGATGCTTGTTTATTGATGGTCTGTGTGTAAATGGTCCAATGTGCAACTTTTCTATTATCTTGTGTAAATCACAATAGAGATGTATGTACTGGCCAGAAGGCCCAGGCCCAGTCAATAAATGATTAACATGAATTGACCTTCTGTTAATTTATCAGTTCAAACCTATCTGTGAGTCAACAACTTCTTTGTACATCATGTTGTCAGAATCGAATGTGATTGATTATGTGTTTGATTATTTAAAAATAAATTAACTCATAATGACTTGCTAAAATTGGGGATAGAAGACTCTAGATCTATCAACTGCTCAACATCCATGTTTTCTTCATCTAAATCAGGCTGAGAAAATTCTCCAGACTTTCCTAAGATTTGATAACCAATAAGAGGGCTCCAGAGCTATCAGAATCATTGGAGAAGGGGCAGATTCCCAGTTAGTAATTACCATTCTCACCAGGGCCATAATCTATATCTCCTAGACATACTTAATAGAACGAGGCCTGCAGATAACTCAAAATTCATATTCTGGGGTTATTGAAGATAGAAGAGGATGGGGCTCTACTTCTTTTGTTAGAGATGGGGCATGCACTACAGTGATCTCCCACTCCCTTCAAAAATATATGACAAGGGTATATTATGCTAACCCAACAGTTGTATACAATAGGTCACTGAGCTTTGACCACACGAGGCCCAGATTTCACATATGTTGCTGTTTTCTGCAGCTTGCTGCATGTTCTCTCTGTGTTATCTATCTTTCTATCATCCTCTTTTTGGGCTCCTTCAATTTATGTTTCCCCGTTGGTTCAAGAGGAATTAACTTTCTGGTTATATAATGTGCGTCCTCTCAATGTCCATTCTACCCAACAACAGTGTCTTGTCTCAATGTTCAGTCTACCCAAAGACAAATTCTGTTATCAATGTCCATTCTACCCCAACAACAGTGTCTTGTCTCAATGTTCAGTCTACCCAACGACAAGATCTTTTATCAATGTCCATTCTACCCAACGAGAGCATCTTTTCTCAATGTTCATTCTGCCAAATTATGACATCTTTTCCTCACCTCTGTATTCCCTGGCATTTGTTAAGTTTTCTCTACTAGCATTGCGTGAATGCTTCTGTCGTGTATTATAGTCCTTCTATTCTGGGACAGCGTGACCACGGGGTGTAGAACGCTCTCTCTTAAACTTCATGTGCGCTGATGGCTGGGTCGTAGTTCATTCCCTACACCAGGGAGTTGGTCTTATACGTTGTATTCGTCTTCAGATATCAATGGCAAACTACTCTACTTAATTTACTTAGAACATCATTCTGGGGTTGATCAAACGTCCCGTAAAGGCCGCGCAGTATGTGTATTCTGACGCAGGCTCCTATTGGGTGATATTTGTTGTTTATTTGTGAGTGCTTCATTCGTCCTCCGTGTTTTTATATCATTACATGTGCACTGATTTTTATAACGCTATTAAAAGTACAGAAACGACATAATGATAGTTGTTCTTGAATTGGATGTCTACAGTGTGATTATCTTGTTGCAGGCTCCCTGCTATTCGGAGTTCGTCCTCAAAATTGTGTGGTTTATACCCAAGATGAGAAACACCTCCAACAACTGCTGGATGAGAACGGGTATGCCACTCTCGTGTTGTTGTCTCTCCATCCGCAGAAGACTTTCTTGTGTCTTTGTGAGAATATTATTATTATTATTATTATTAATATTATTATTATTATTATTATTATTATTATTATTATTATTATTATTATTATTATTATTATTATATAGTTTAGTTTAGTTTTAGTCGACGGATCAACATCACAGCACACGGGTGCAACCCATAAGTGCTCCGTTCTCCTCCTAACTCAAACCTGAGTCTGGAGAAACTCAGCTCAGTGTACGAACTCCGTAGCACTGGCAAGGATCCTGAAATACTTTGGGTAGATTTTAAACTCGAAATTTTGCCCGTGTGGGTATAAACCACACAAGTAAATAGTATTATTATATCCATATGTGTAGTGATTGGCAGCCATTGGCGTATCTTTAACTGTCTTGTGACTGACTGGAGTTGTAATCTATCTATCTATCTATCTATCTATCTATCTATCTATCTATCTGTCTGTCTCTCTGTCTATCTCTCTGTCTGTCTGTCTGTCTGTCTGTCTGGCTGGCTGGCTGGCAGGCTGGCTGGCTGGCTGGCGAGACTAGCGCTTGGTATGTCTCCAAGCACACAATATTCACTTCAAGTGATAGCTGAACACTAACAAATCTAGACGAATCAAGTGCATGGGCGTATCAAAACCAACTAACCACAACACATAACTTCAAATTGCCCGCAGCGTGTCTAGACTACAATGAGTTCGCTGCATTCTTCAAGCGGGTTTGATAACATGATGCAGTAATGTCTTCGATAGGACAGGCCTCTCTGGAGATGACTGGCATTAAAACTAGATCCGGTTTACCATCGGCCGTGAATGAAGCATACACACTAAACAAAGAGAAAGCCGTCAAGACCAAGCTAGCCAGGTGTGTGAACCCAGTCGGCCGAGTCGTCCAACACACCAACTCTGGGCAATGTGTTACAGTATCCTTTAACAATACACTCCATTATGAGGCATTTCGAACGTGCCTCATCAACTATTACAAGCCTGAACTAGTTCAACACAGACAAGATAAAAGCGGGTCCTACGTGGAAGACCTGATTACGACGCCAGTCCTAACTATACACTTGTACCACTCGAGAAACAAGTTACTAGCTCAGGGTAGCGTTGAAAACATTACATCTTGGCTAAGCTTAGACTTTGTAGAGCTGGAAAACTCAATACACACCTTCACGAGCAGAGACAATTCAAAGACACAAGATATCATCAACATTCTCGTCTCGAGTGAGGAATCAGAATCTACACAGCCCATAACTACACCTGCGAACATCACAGCAGACAATGTTTCTAAACTAACACACACAATGAGTAAACAGGTCAATACCATCAACACGAGGCCAGCTACCCCATCAGTGCTCTTGGTCATTGAATATCCAATGGAGCACCTCCAAAACAACGTAGAGACCAATGTAAGAGTAGCAGAAAAAAATACCAGCCTTAGATAACACGCCAACTATCAATGGACAATCGTGCTATTGTCATAGGCGCATTGAGGTAATAGAACAATCCTTAAAAGCACTCATTGTTACTGTTACATCAAACATTGAAGCGAAAAGCAAGACCAGTAGTGACTACACTGCTCTCAAAGCAGAAATCACGCTCCTGAGAGAAAATATGTTGCTAAGAAAAACAATAGAAACTTTACAGCATGAGTCCACCACCAACCCAACTGAACAAGCGTGTAATTCCCAAGCAGTTGTATCAACTTCGGAGACTCTAGAAGCCCAGTTTCACCAAAAACAAATAACTAAACAAGACGCGAAAAAACCTCAACGTGCAGAGGAAGATAAAACGCTACACGCAGTCTATCCCATTGGTGTAAAAATAAGCAACCGATTCGAAGTGCTTCAAGAAAATTCGTCAGAAAAAGTACAGTGCTATAGTGCACTGCAAACAGACAACACACGCCTCCAGGAAACACAGGGAGAGTCACATGGAGACGTACAGACTGTTGCTAAATGGGAGAAACAACGTGCAAGGCTTACTGACAACCAACATTTGCAGACAGCACGACTCGACTGTACACACATTATAATATACGACTCTCTAATGAAACGCCCATACAGTGACCGGATGGCCACTTCAGATAAGGACATTGTTTCCATAATTCCATTGCCTTGGGCTGCTGTTTACCGGCTAACAGACAAGATTAGCAGGCTGGCTGTAAATCGTAACGTTAAAAGGGCAAGCGTTAATATTGGTATTAATGACACCATGAACAAACAGCAAATCGCGGCATCTCAACTGCTGGCACTCTTGAATTGGTTACGTCACACTTTTTCCTAACTCGTCTATATTCGTCTCCTCTATCATATCACAGAGTTATGGATTCCAGCGTCGCCTAGCTGACACAAATAACAACATATTGCAGACGTTTTGTTCTCACAACAACATACAGTTAACCAACAAAAAAACCAGTGTTTACTTCACAGTCTGAAACACCTAAAAGGCGACTTTAGTTAGTTAGTTAGTTAGTCGACAGATCATCCTCGTTGCACATCGAACCATTCAGTCCATAAGTGCTCGGATCCCCTCCTCAGCAAATCCCGCAGCGTGTAGCGGCTAACGACGCCAGTTCTGTGTTGGTTTATCAATCTTCTTTGGCTTCCTGCGTAGTGTTCTTGTTTGGCCACCCCTCTTTTACTTTGCTGCTCCCGCAGTCTGGCCATTATTGTAGATTCACAGTCATCACTTGGTTCTCGCAAAAGTCTCACTTCTCGTAGAGCATTCAGAATGTCAGCCTGGTCCATGGCGCGTCCGCCCTCCACAGTAGCCTCACCTGCGAGCTTGTCAGCCCGCTCATTTCCTTGTACTCCCGCATGACCTGGCACGAAGATGAAACTAATCTTTGCCAGCCGAGACCGCTTCAGAGGCAGCAACCATTCTCTTCGGATCGACCCCTCCTCTATCCTCTTGATCATGTTCATTGAGTCGCTAAGGAAACAGGCCCTAGTGAATGTCTGTGTCTCGAGCCATGTTATTGCTTTACTTACTGCCATGACTTCCATGGTCAGGCTACTTGTGGTTTCAGTGAAAGCACCAGAGTCCTCCTTCACAATTCTCCCTCCGGCCCGAGCTGTAAAGGCCCATGAGCTTCTCACATGTCGGACGACCGACCCATATGTCTAGATGACCGCGTCACCGTCTAGCGAATTCTCGAAAATCAACGCTTGTACTTCAGCCTCAACAGCAGCCGGATTTTCTTGTCTACATTTTCTATCTAGTTGAATTTCTAAGTGCAATCAAGGACTAGGATGGCCAGCTCTGTTCTTCTTGGCATTTTGCCATCTCCTTACAGCACTACGCTTATCCACCCAAGCCTTCTCCACCTCGAAACTCCACCACGGTGGCTGCTCCCAGCTTCTTTTCCTGCCCTAAAAGGTTCTGCGCTTGTCACGTCTTATTTTACTCACCACATCTTGCCCTGTACTGTCATACTGGAACGTCTTTACCTTTAACTTGTGCTGCCTGGTTCTGCCTTTCTCCACCAGTATGCTGCAAGGGTGGTGGTCGCTGCCATGGTGTCATAGGACACCCCATCTACACACTGTAGTGAGTGAAGGTGAAACTAGCGCCAGATCAATAGCACTGTCCTCATCGCCGGGACGGCTTGCTGTCCTGGTGACACAGCCACTGTTGATACAAACCAGGTCGATGGTTTCCAGTGCAGTCTCGAGCTCCTCCCACTGTGTATTGGAGGAAGTGTTTCCCCATGATCTGCCTTTAGCGTTGAAGTCACCACAGAAAATAACAGGACAGAACAGAAGAATCAATCATGAATGCGAAGACATGAAAGTGTGACTGCAACAAGAATCCGTCTGGTAATCTTTCTGCTGTTGATGCTGCTGAAGCTTTGATATATAGTCAATTACAGACAGACCAAGAGGTGGGTCTGAAAATAAAGGAAGGTTCGGCTTCCTGATAGGGTGCGGCGCCGTGAACAGGGCACGGGGAAGGAACAAAAGGCGACTTTATAAGGATCAAGTACATTTGTCTACATTGGGCACCATCTTGCTCGCCAAAAATATCAATTACCCAGAACGGACACAAGTTACATCAAATACTGGATCGCGTAGGACACTTTTAGCTGCTCCTCCTCAAACTCAAGCCAGACGTAATACTCCCGCCACATCAAGTACCAATAGGCCAGAAGAGTGCAGACCACTCATAACGACAGCACCGGGCATCCAAGCCAGATGGAACATTTCCTCTACACCATATCCGTACAATACGCCCTCTTTCACACAGGAGGGTGATAATTATGAAGATATGTTCCCTCTTCTCCACAGCAAGGAACAACCTAGCAGTAACAACAACAAGCCACCACAGCCTCCTGTTAGCCACGAATCAGAGCCTGTAGTTGGAAGTCGTTACACACCCGTGAGAAATCAACAGTATCCATTCCATTGTAACCCAGAGTTGTTATACCTCACACGGTTTAGCCCAGCTTCACTTCGTCAGGCACTTATGATGTCGCTGTACCAAGGACCAACACAGCCTGGTATTTACTAGCAATTCAGCACAAAGCAACACCGGATCTTGGTACAAGAAAGAGCCTCTCCTAGAACGTTTATGTGCTTACTTGGTTATTGTTTTATATAGCAACGTATTAGATTGTACAGGACTATAAACATTGACGTGTCTTGACGTCACAGAGATTGATACTTAGTTGGATATCTTCTATAATACTTTTTATTGTGTTTATACTATGAGTGCCGGGGTCTTCACTGCTCATCCTTACTGATCTTTATACATATGTTGTGCGTGTGCGTGTGTATTGACAGAGATATTACAGCTTCTCTATACTTTAGAGTGTGTATTATTATAAGGGACGTAAGTTGTATTCCTTTTGTGTTTTAAAAGAAATTCATGATTACGCATTGTTAAAATGACTAATAAGTATGAACACTGGCTCAGTAATAATGGGTTCAGAATCGGGCATTGAAATATCTGCCATTTATTAGGGAAGCTGCCTAAACTATCAGTTATACTTAATCAAAATTTTCACATGTTCGGCGTTAGCGAAAGTCGATTAAATAGTAACATCTCAGATGATGACATCGCTATCAGAGGATTTAAAAACATTAGAAGAGATCCCTATCTGAAACAAGAGACGGGTATTGCAGTTTATATTTCTAACTCGCTTAACGCCCACCATAAGCTAGATTTTGAAACCTGTGAGATTGTGTATGGCTTGAGCTTAAGCTTCAAAATCGCATACCCCTAGTAGTTTGCTATCTTTATCGAAACCCCAGTGCAGGAAATATCTAGTATGAAAAATTCACCACTATGATGTATGTGGTCTTTAGTAATGCGCGAGAAATAATACTGCTAGGCGACTTCAACATAGACACTAACAAATCAAACAAAACATGGGAAAACATAATAGAGTCATATACCTTCCAACAGTTAGTCAAACAAGCCACTAGAATAACAAAATCATCTGCAACAATTATAGATCATATCTATACTACGTGTGCTGATAACATCACAGAATGTACTGTACCTATCAATGCAATGAGCGATCACTACCCAGTATGCTGCACGTGGTCGAAAAGAGGGACCAAAACTCAGAAACACAAACATATAAGTATAAAATATACAAATTATAAAAAACTTCAGTCAAGATGCCTTTTTACAAGACTTGCTCAACACATCTCTGGACTATGTTTACCAGCTTCCTGACCCAGATGATGCTCTGGACCACTGGCTAAAGACCTTTCTAAGCGTATTTGATAAGCATGTTCCATTTAAGGAAATTCGTGTTAAACATCACACGAAGACCCCGAGGATCACACAGGAGGTAGTTGAACTTATGAGAGACCGGGACAGGGCACATAAAAATAGAGATCTAACTATGTACCGTAGTCTGAGAAACAAAGTTTAATATGTTATTCGAAAGGAAAAGAAAAACTATTTTAAGAACTTAATAATAGATAAAACCAACACAAAAGATATATGGAAAGAAATTAATACCTTGACAAACAAACACAAATCATCACAATCATTACCATCAAATCAGGTTACATGTGATCAATTCAGTAGTTTCTTTCAGTCCGACATAAACCAATTAAAGGCTGCAATACCAGATGTGCCTCATGACATATCTTTATTATCATCATTCTTGGAGAGCAAATGCTATGGAGATATTCCCATAAAGATACCGCTAATGACGACCACTGAAGTATTTACTCATATCAGTAACGTAACTAACAATAGCTCATCAGGACTAGATGGAGTCAGTAATCGGATCCTTCGCTATGCTGCACTGGCGATCTGCGAGTCACTAACTTTTATATATAATCAATATCTCACCAAAGGTCACTTCCCATCAGCCTTTAAAATCGCTAAAGTGTATCCTAATTTAAAAGCTGGTTCATTAGACGATTGTATCATGAGTAATTATAAGCCAATTTCCATATTATCCTCGCTATCCAAACCGCTAGAAAAGCACATCCAAAAAACAACACTAGAGCACTTAGTTCGCCACAAACTAATAGCTGACAGTCAGTCAGGATGTCGGCCAAAATATCCCTGTCATACGAACAAACGAATTAACAAACTTTAAAAGGGTAACAAATTGGGCACGCAGGCCCGTCTTACATTCGGCCCTTTCAATTACTCATCTTTCATTCATCAAATGTGCAAGTTACATTAACATAGGAAAAAAAAAACATTGTCAAATGGATTTTGTAAGCATAAACAATGCATATTACGCATGATACATTCACATGAGAAACAAAACAAAACATTATCAAATGAAAGTTGTAAACATAAAAAGTTCATATTGCAATGTTGTGAGACACATCCCCCATCCACCCTCATATCCCGCAGCCACCAACACATCCCCCACCCACCAAACCACCCCCATCCACACACACATACCTCCACGCACTCACACAGAACCAGGCAAACATACATGCCGCCACCCACCCACTGATCCCCCACCCACACACATTTTCCCACCCATACACACATCCTCACACACTAAGAAGAAGAAGAAGAAGAAGAAGAAGAAGAAGAAGAAGAAGAAGAAGAAGAAGAAGAAGAAGAAGAAGAAGAAGAAGAAGAAGAAGAAGAAGAAGAAGAAGAAGAAGAAGAAGAAGAAGAAGAAGAAGAAGAAGAAGAAGAAGAAGAAGAAGAAGAAGAAGAAGAAGAAGAAGAAGAAGAAGAAGAAGAAGAAGAAGAAGAAGAAGAAGAAGAAGAAGACGACGAAGAAGAAGAAGAAGAAGAAGAAGAAGAAGAAGAAGAAGAAGAAGAAGAAGAAGAAGAAGAAGAAGAAGAAGAAGAAGAAGAAGAAGAAGAAGAAGAGACCACACACACATACCCCCGCCAACCCACACATCCCTCACCTATTCACACACATATCACGCACTCTCACAATTTTACCCACCCACCCACCCACACACACATCAGCCAACCTACACCCACTCACCCACCCAATATTCGCAACCTCTCAACTACACATCCCCACCTATACACACATCCCCACCCATAAACACATCTCTCCACCTGCCCACACATATCCCCCACCCATAACCCAAAAACACAACCTCCCACCCACACACACCCCGCCATCCACATATACCCCACCCACACACATCCGTCGCTCACACACATCTTCTCACAACTACACACCTCCCCACCCATACACTCATCTCTCACATCCACCCACTCACGTACTCATCTATCAACCACTCACATCCACACATCACCCACGCGCCCATCAACACATGCATCTCTCATCTACCCTCCCACCCACACACACCGCAACCACCCAGCAAAACACACATTCCCCATCCTCGCATACATCCTTCAATCACCTGCACATCCCACACCTCCCCCACCTCTCGTACATCTCCCCTCCCACACAAAACTCCACCCATAAACATATTCCCCACACACACATCCCCCACATACATTCCCCATACATATCCCCGCCCACACATCTCCCCACCCACTCACACATCCTCCACCTACAAATATCATCACCATCCACACATACATCCTCCACCCACTCACATTTACCCCATCCACACACACACAATCCCACCCACACAGACATATCATATTCACAGACACCCCCGACATCCATCCCCCAACCCACACAATCTCCTACACACCCATTCACCCACCCAAACACACACTCCCTATCCACACCCCCTCCCAACCCACCAACACCCACATGCTTCCAACTATCCTCTCAAATATCCCCCCCCCCACACACACACACACACATATCCCTCACAAACACATACATCCACCACCGACTACACATTCCTTCACACATCCACACATCACCCATTAACCCATACACATCCCCCACACACAACCCCTCCACACATACATTCCCACACCCCCTCACACACACACATACACACATCCTCACATCTAGACACATACATGATGCCTCACATGATCACTGAAACTAATAAGAACAAACTCCCACACTTTACACACAATTGAGACACTGACGATTGTGGTGAGAATTCTCGCAATTGCAAGAAGTGGAGAAAAAATTGTACATATAAATTATGTAGCGTAAAAATTAGTGATGCAATTCAACTCTCGAACCCTACCGTCCTAACAAACATGATAGAACCCATACGGCCCTAACAAACATGATAGAACCCATACGGCCCTAACAAACATGATAGAACCCATACGGCCCTAACAAACATGATAGAAAACTGGCATCATAATATTAACAACAATACTCTATGTGGAACGATGTTTATAGACTTTAGAAAAGCATTCGATATGATAGATCATACTATCCTAATTAAAAAACTAGAAAAAATTAAAGTAAGCTTTAATATAGTGACATTAATAAACTCATTCTTATTAGAGAAAACAAGTATTATCACACAATAAATCTCCATCCCAAGCCATTACCATTAATACTAGAGTATCTCAGGGGTCTATACTTGGCCCTCTGTTATTTGCCATTTATATAAATGATCTTCCCTTATATCTGTCATCGGCCTGCGATCTATTTGCAGACTGTTGCACGGTATATACAAACTCTATTGATCGTAATGTGCTAGAATTATCCTTGCAACGGGAAATAAATCGTGTAGTTAACTGGAGTCATGCAAACCGCATGCAAATTATCATTTCTAAAACAAAATATATGTTAATAGGAACCAGGCAAAGACTTCCCACTCTAAACTCGCAGAGAACTCTTCAGCTGCACATTGGTAGCACGCCTATAGAAAGTGTAACCGAGCACAAGGCACTGGGTCTTTTCATAGATCAAAATCTATCCTTTAATTCCCATGTTCATGCTCTAGTTAAACAAATAGTCAAAAAAGTATACCAACTTGCCAAAATTAAAAATTTCCTCGACAAAAACACAAGAAAGATATTCTATACTTCCCACATACAAACACATATTGATTATTGCTCCACAATCTGGGATGGATGCTCCAAATCAATAACAAAACGCCTTTATTCATTCCAGAAAAGGGCAGTGTGTCTAATCGACGGTGATAAGCTTACAGACAATTCTAACTTACATGAACGTCTTCAGTTACTGCCACTCCACAAACGCCTACTTTTTAATAAGGCTAAACTTATTCACAAAATCCTATTTCAAAATGCCCCAAGCTACCTTTGGCCTTTGTTTAAATATAACACAAGACATAGCGAACGACTAAATATACTCCATGTCCCTAAACCTAGGATAGACTTATATCAAACAAGCTTAGCATACTTTGCCACTCTGTTGTGGAACAATCTTCCACAAGAAATCAAAGACACCACCAATCATTATACATACAGTCGCAACATGTTTGAACACTACCTCAGGACAGACAACATACCCCCTTTAAAAAAAAAACAGCAACAAAGACAATAATAATGGTAAATTATCTCGAACTACAATTATTCAAAATACATTCCCATATGTATGGCACGTTACACCCACCTTGGGTAGTAATTATGCCAGTGTTAAACATTGCCTCAACGAGCCATGTATTATTGATTAATTTTCATGCGTTTTAATGCTTATTGTTCTTTTGTTGTCAAGAATTGCTTCATAAGATATGTTGATGAAAGAATGTATGAGAGGAAATAGAGAAGAAGGGCAGAATGTCAGACGGGCCTGCGTGCCCAATTCTTAACCCTTTGAAAATAAAGATTCGTTCGTTCGTTCGTTCTATCTGTCTGTCTGTCTGTCTGTCTGTCTGCATGCCTGCCTGCCTGTCTGTCTGTCTGTCTGTCTGTCTGTCTGTCTGTCTGTCTGTCTGTCTGTCTGTCTGTCTGTTTGAAGGGCCGAATGTAAGACGGACTAGCGTGCCCAATTTGTTACCCTTTGAAAATAAAGTCCGTGCGTTCGTTCGTTCTATCTATATATCTATATATCTATCTATCTATCGTTCAATCTATATATCTATCTATCTATCCATCCATCCATCCATCCGTTATCCATCTATCCATCTCTGGGTGTGTGTCTGGCTGTCTGTCTGACTACCTGTCTGTCTGTTTGTTTATATGTCTATCCGTCTGTCTGTCTATGTGTTGGGAACATCTCGAGGTCCCCACCCGTAGTTCGTGATCTTGGCGACGCTACCAGCAGGCGACTAGATGTGGTTGGCTTCTCTGTGGAGAGAGACCTAGCTGTAAGAGATAAAACCCGGTGCAATAAAGTCTGTCAGCTCTGGTCTGGTCTGTCAGCTCTTTTGATCTCAGTTCATATATAGTTCAATTATTCCAGGTGCCTAAGTGATTTTTTTTTTTCGCATATCGTTTACAGGACATCCTGTCAACATCAGCATCTTTCAGCAGATTGTTGATTTCTTTGCAATATTACGCTCAATAGTTTGCCATTGCTTTCTGAGCGACCGGCTCAAATACCCTCGTAAGTTACCGACGCGGAGAGAACCGCTACCAATTCTCGCGCAATGTCACGTTACTTACAAGAGTATACGAGATTACGGAGAAAGTCGTGTAACCTCTAGACCAGAGAGACCGGTGCCTAATTGATTACCTGTGTGTATTGTCAGGTGTCAAATATCGAATTCGCCCGTGGAGCCGTTCAGAATTGAGGAGGACAACAAGATCAGAACCCCATTTTTCAAATTGTTCACATTTGACAACGAAATGTCCGTGACCTTTCGCTGTGAGGTTGACCCTTGCTTCACGTCTGATTGTAATGTTGTAAGTATGTTTTCTAACATTGCAGTTTTCTTCAACACTTAGTTAGATGTTGGTGGACTAAGGTTGTAGCATGATACCACTTCAACACTTGATTATCTTTTGTTGAACTAAGACTGCAACATGATAGCACTTGCACATGTCATTAACTTGTGTTGGTCTAAGATGGCAACACTCAACATTTGACTAGCTTTTGTTGGATGAATATTAAGTTTTGTGGCACACCTAGGGCCATATTTACGGAAAGAGAGATAGAGGAAGACAGGATGAGAAGATGATTGACAGTCTTGTGCCATCGCACAGAAAGGAGTCAACACACGAATTGATCCATGCCGTCACAGATCGCAATTTGTGGAGAGACATGATCGCCCACGTCATCCAGAAAAGCACTATATGATGATTAGGATGAGGATTATGCAAGAACACCAAAGCAATCATGATCATTAATATTAAGCCCATACCAACTGGGAGGCCATTCTTCTCCCCATCTCGCGATAGCCAGCCGAATAAATCAGTCCGTGTTACTTGGTCAATCACCAGATTGTCCTTTAAGAACGTTGAAACATTCGACCAACAGCTGCTCGGATGCCCTCATCAGTATCTTAATCAGCATGTAGCGGACGACGACACATGTTCTGTGTTGGTAGACTTTTCTTCTTTGGCACCCGTATAGATTATTCATGTCTGGCTCCAGCCTTTTTCACCTGATGTTCTTGCAGTCTGGATCAAGTTCATATTCGTAGTTATCTCTTGATTCATTTAATTCCCCTGCCTCTCTCAGGACACCCACTATATCAGCCTAGTCCATTGCTTGTCCACTTTTCCCAGTAGCCCCGCCCACAACCCTACCTGTTTGTTCATTACCTCTGACATCCGCGTGGCCTGACATACATATGAAGCTGATTTTTGCCAGCCTTGACATACTCAGAGACTCCACCCACGGTCTTCGAGCCCAGCCCATCTCGAATCAACTGAGCATATTCATTGAGTCACCGAAAGAACATCCCTAGGTGAAAGTCTGTGCCTCCAGCCAGGCTATAGATTTAGTTACTGCCATGACCTCCATGAACTCCATAGTCAGACTGCATGTTGTCACGGCGAAGGCTCTGCAGTATTCCTTCACACTTCTCTCCCGGATCTGCATCCATGAGCGCCTCGCGTGTTCAACAACAGACCCACCTGTGTAGTTGGCTGCCTCACGCCTCAGCAGAATACTCAAATATCAAGGCTTGAACTTCTCCCTCCACAGTTACCTGATTTTGTTGGCTGCACCATTTATCCAGTCAAATGCACAATGAAAAAAGATGTACCCCAATCTGCTGGCATGTGTATCCATTATTCACCATGTTCTATATCCTCAAGTGAACAAATCTGTTAAACAATGTCTTCAAGTGAAGAAACCTGTTGAACAATGTCCTCAGCAAGACCGATCAAGGATGTTTCGATGTTTAACCTGCTGCCCTTTCAGTTCCTTGATCTTACTGTGCAGTGGAAATTGTATGCCGGCACTGACCTTGGGGTATCATACACTCTGCAAATCCTTTTCTTTCTCTTGCTGACGTGGCTATAACGTGATGTTCTAACTGACGTGACTGTAACGTGATGTTCTAACTGACGTGACTGTAACGTGATGTTCTAACTGATGTTACTGATGCAATATTCTAGCTGACAAGATTGGCGTGTGCAGTTCTAGTTAACGTGATATTGTAACTGACGCGACTGATGCAATATTCTAACCCGCATGAGTATAACGTGATGCTTTAACTGGCGTGACTTAGTGTGAAGTTCTAGTTTACATAGCGCTAGTGTGATATTTTTGCTGACGTGACTGTGATTCACAGGGATGCCATCAGGAATCGAGGAAACGACGAGACACAGAGGATCTCAAAGATCAGGTGGCCCACTTCACAACGAGAACCATCCGGGTCCTACCAAGTATTCCCACCAAAGGTAACCACTCCCTTAGTGGATTTAAACACAGAAGCCGCAAATAATATGTTGCATGATTTATTGCCTGGCATATTTCGTTGCATCTCGCCAGGTGCACACTGCAGGGTTATATATCATATAAAGTGAATACATGAATAATACTTGAGCTGAAACAATTCAAACACATAGTCACAGGTATTATTCGAATGTGGAGCATCCGTTATCCACAAGGTAATTTCAATATTGGCACGAACTCTGTATGCTTGCTAGAACGACATAATTACTAACGCCTCACTATATTTGAACAATCGATTATTGTTCGCCGAATACAGTATTCGAAATGCTTTTTCTTTGTTCACGTTATGACCATAGTTTATGGGGTGTTGAGTAATAGACGAAAAGGACGTTTAACAGCCTTCCGACTGCGCAGGGATTCCAGAAAATAGAGTTAATTAGTCTTCAGAGATAACATGTTTACCGTGAACCCGGATACTGTTTTCAAGGACTCGGGTATAAAGACAAGCAGTCGCCATTTAGTCTTTGGGCAATGATTTGTTTTAAAAAAAATGCTTGAACAAACGTCCGGCGACATGTGAGTTGGACATTCAGACTCCCGGGCACCCATTGCCATCTACTAAGTCACGCAATTAATCTGTATTGCATCAATTGTTGTGTAATTGTTGCATATTTGTTACTTTGATTGCGTAGATATTGCATATGTGTTAACTTGATTGTGTAGATGTTGCATATGTGTTATCCTGATTGTGTAGATGTTGCATGTGTGTTAACTTGATTGTGTAGATGTTGGCTATTTGATACCTTCATTGTGTACGTGTTGCATATTTGTTACAGTGATTGTGTAGATGTTGGCTATGTGTTAACTTGATTGTGTAGATGTTGCATATTTGTTACATTGATTGTGTAGATGTTGGCTATTTGATACCTTCATTGTGTACGTGTTGCATATTTGTTACATTGATTGTGTAGATGTTGCATATGTGTTAACTTGATTGTGTAGATGTTGCATATGTGTTAACTTGATTGTATAGATGTTGCATATGTGTTAACTTGATTGTGTAGATGTTGCATATGTGTTAACTTGATTGTGTAGATGTTGCATATGTGTTAACTTGATTGTGTAGATGTTGCATTTGTGTTACCTTGATTGTGTAGATGTTGGCTATTTGATACCTTCATTGTGTACGTGTTACATATTTGTTACATTGATTGTGTAGATGTTCCATGCATGTTACATTGATTATGTAGATGTTGCATATGTGTTATCCTGATTGTGTAGATGTTGCATATGTGTTATCCTGATTGTGTAGATGTTGCATATGTGTTAACTTGATTGTGTAGATGTTGCATATGTGTTAACTTGATTGTGTAGATGTTGGCTATTTGATACCTTCATTGTGTACGTGTTACATATTTGTTACATTGATTGTGTAGATGTTCCATGCATGTTACATTGATTATGTAGATGTTGCATATGTGTTATCCTGATTGTGTAGATGTTGCATATGTGTTATCCTGATTGTGTAGATGTTGCATATGTGTTAACTTGATTGTGTAGATGTTGCATGTGTGTTAACTTGATTGTGTAGATGTTGCATATGTGTTAACTTGATTGTGTAGATTTTGCATATGTGTTATCCTGATTGTGTAGATGTTGCATATGTGTTAACTTGATTGTGTAGATGTTGGCTATTTGATACCTTCATTGTGTACGTGTTACATATTTGTTACATTGATTGTGTAGATGTTCCATGCATGTTACCTTGATTATGTAGATGTTGCATATGTTATACCTGGATTGTGTAGATGTTGATTATTTGTTACCTTGATGTGTAGATGTTGCCTATGTGTTATCTATATGATCCCATGATAGTGTACATGTTAGTTATTTGTTCCCTGTATTCTGTAGATATTATTTTATGTATTTATGTTTCTGTTCCCATGATTGTGTAGATGTTATGTATCTGTTCCCATGATTGTGTAGATGTTATGTATCTGTCCCCAGGTGACGGCCAAGCCATGGATTACCAACCGGCCCACCCCCCAGCAGCATAGAGACTCACCAAAAACATAAAATAGAATCTGTAAACTTTACCAGAACACGATCACAGGTGGCAACATGGACGTTGTGGTTAAAGCCTTCGTCAGCACACAAATAACAAACATACACAGATACAGCTACATGAAAACGCTGCATGAAAATATATAAATCTATATACATATTACTCATCTGTTTCCTTGTTCCGGATTTGACACTTCTGTATCTCATTGCTTCGTGTTTATAAAATATCTTACACATGTGTTTCGCCATTTCTCTTACCTTACCCGTGTGTATCGCAGTTTCTCTTGTAAACCCAGATGTACAGACACCGTATCGCTTGGTTTAATATGTCCTCTTCTAGCTAGGGCTATATATATATATATATATATACGTTACGATCCTGTTCTTCTTTTGTTGTGTAGTCTGCCTTTCTTAAAACTTGAAATATAAAGATACATATGCTCTTGCTAAGTCTCTCCTTTAAGTCAGTCAGTCAGTCAGTCAGTCAGTCAGTCAGTTATTGAATTAGTTAGTTAGTTAGTCATGTGTTGAGATTCTTGCACTCCGGACATGTCAGAATCTGCTCAGACCCTCACCACACCACCTCACTGGCTAATAGTGCCAGTTCTGTATTAGTTGACGAGGTGTCCCTCATTCTCCCGATGTGCCTCTCGTCTGGCCGTGTCAAATGTATGAAATAAAGCTAAAGTCTGTCTCTCCTCTTGTACACAAAGAGTCATCGTTTCTTCCAGTCTGTATTCTTATTCCTAGGAGGTTCAAGTATTTTACAGACAGCCATCTGAAGCTTTTTCTTCTCCAGTGGGATATACAATTCCCTGACATTCATGTGACGTCTTTACCTTTCTTTCCTTGGGAATACAGACACCTTGCGATTATATTCACCTGTCCGTGCCTGCCTTTTCCTGTAGAGTTACATTGTGATGTTGTTAATTTGTTTCTCTTCAAATGGTGTTAATCTTTCCTCTCCTACCTCTAGGTGTAAACATTGTGATCTTGTTCATGTTTTCTCCTCAACCCTGGAGTGTCGGGCCACTGTGTGATGCTGTAAGTCTGTCCTCTTCTACATGGGCGTAAGAGCCACTTGTTGATATTGCTAGTTGTTCCTCTAATACCCTCTTTAGTAGAAACTGATTATATTGTTGTCCGTCTTTTCTCTTCTACCATGGGATGTCGAGACATCATGTGGTGTTGTCAATCTTTTCTCTTCACTTTTGGGATGGATGGACATCTTGCGATTTTGTCAGTCTTTCTTCTTCTACCATGGAATGTAAGGACATTTTGTTTTTCTCTTCTGCCAGAAACATGTTATTGTTAGACTTTCTTCTACTCTAGGGTGTAAAGACGTATTCTCATCAAGTTAGTCTTTAATCGTTTATCTTTGAGTTAAAGCGCACGTGATTTTCCTGTATATCATATTCTTGTACATCGTATATAATGATGTCATTAAAAAATTTAGCAATATAAAATCAACTCGGGTTGTGTTAACTGTCCCATGGTATTCTACTAATTGTGAGCTCGTGTAGTTGCAACTCCAGTTGTACAGTCTCGCGTCTGTGTGAGTGTTGTTGTAGTTATTGTCACTGTCAGTCGAAGATTCAATCATATACCAACAGCTCACCAAACGTTGATTGATAATTGCCATACACCTGGATCAGGCTATGGATTGTAAGACACACTTTGCACACAATTAGTTTCAGAAGAAGGAAGAGTGTGCAAGACGTTTTGGTGCAAGCACGAAAACGTCACGATAAAGGCAGTTAGACTTGAGCTGGCGTCCACGTCGGACACGGTTTTCTTGTCACTACGGCACAAGGAGGACTGGAAGGTATAAATACATATTATATATTATTAACCCATCGCTCCTTGGCAATAACGCAATACTCCAATGCATTATTGTGAGGCGGAGTGGCTTAGAACTTCGAAGTCCACATCTACTACAGACGAGGTGAACGATGTGTATGTTTACAAACTATGGAAACAGCGGGATCCTGGGATAATGGTGCGGATGTCTAGCATAGGACAATGGGGAAACAATAGAAAGACCAGGTTGCAAGTTGTGCACCTGAAACATTTCTCGACAGTTAGGCATTCACAAGAGCAGGACGAAGTAATCGCTGTCCAAATTAAATTTCAACATTAGGAAACTTACCCACAAACGAATATTTACAACACATGTGCTTATAGTTGGTGCACTGTGATATGATGTTTGTTATATGATCTGTGAGAGCGGACTGAAGCACACCCAGAGATATCTGTGTGAAATGACACGTGATCTATCGCCCAAAGTAAATGACACACTGCACTTAACTCTCTGTGTCCCAGGCAGCTGTGTGTTGGAAGTATTCATGTCTGCTTCAAGTTGAGTTAACGTACTGGTTGTCTGGGACAGTTTGCTCTTTCAGTTATACCTGAAATAGAAAAGTCTAACTAAGAACTAATATAGAATAGGTTACAACTGTCTGGTGGGGAATTATTTAACTACAAAACAAACAACAACAAAAAACGAACATTGCGTTAATAAAACGGGGGTATGTACGGGGGAATTCAGGGTATATCTAAGAGGTAATATAGAACGGTTCAGCATGACAGCTGTCTGATGGAAAGAACAGCAATGGAAGTTGTGTATTCTGGATGACGAATCCTGGGATCGTCCCACGTGAATTTTTGGATGGTTGAGGAGAACATTAACTGTGCACTGGGCGTCTCGTTATGCATTGAACTTGCTAAGTCTGGATGATAGGGTGGGGTGAGGTGTTCAGACATTCACATATTTATACACATGGACAGCGTCACGTGGAAGATGTTCAGATATTCACATATTTAAACACAAGGACAGCGTCACGTGGAAGATGTTCAGATATTCACATATTTATACACAAGGACAGCGTCACGTGGAAGATGTTCAGATATTCACATATTTAGACACAAGGTCAGCGTCACGTGGAAGATGTTCAGATATTCACATATTTATACACAAGGACAGCGTCACGTGGAAGATGTTCAGATATTCACATATTTAGACACAAGGTCAGCGTCACGTGGAAGATGTTCAGATATTCACATATTTATACACAAAGCAGCGTCACGTGGAAGATGTCTAACGAAGATTGTCTTCTTCAGGAGCCTGGGCTAGGTCAAACGTCAGCGGTCCTCTGTTATCTAGTATTTTTATGAAGCTGGTGTTCCTTACACACCAGGAAGAGCTTGGAAGCACCATCTGTGACGTTTCTGAGACAATTCTGGTGAATATTATGAGCTGTCGGAGTAATTGAGTTGAGTTGAGTTGAGTTGAGTTGCGTAAAGAACCGACATCAGAACACTTGGGGCATTTCCACGGTACTCCATACTCATCTGCAACAGCCAGCGAAGAGTCCCAATACTAATGCTACTAGTAGCAGCCTTTTGTTTAGTTAGCTCACTTTGAACCCAAGCGTTGTCAACACACGTGCTACTACGTCTAGTGCAATGGATTGATGTTTGTGTGTGGATCATCTTCCCCTATTAACAGTGTGCCTCGCTATCACCCACGCCAACTTCTGATATACTTGTAATTTACGTTCCCAAGTCAAGGACGAGAAGTCAACACTTTAGTCCAACTGTAAACAGTGCAGCGATATGCGCTTGGAGATTCTAACCTGTTGCCTGCAGATGGTGACAGTACCTCGCTGTACTTAGACACTCTATGAGGTGACGTCATTAGCACCATCTATCATCCACCACCATAAACACAACTATAGTTGTATTATTTCTTAAGTATAATATAAAGAAAACAATTATTGTGATTATCAAAGAGGAAAGAATCAGACTAGTCTTGCAAATTACAATGAAATGATAGATGATAGGATGTGTCACTAGTTGGTTTCTTTAAAACAAAATATAGCAGACAATGTCATTGGCAATTATTAAAAAGAATAGGAATCTTGAAAGTTACATTGAACAATGCACGACAGCTTCTCACATCTAAACAGTTAAGTTTCGAATACAAAACTACAGCTGAATCAAACAATTGCAAAAGCAGAGCCGCGAAAGTTAGAGACGATGGCAAACACCCATTGAACATTTACAGCACCTTCAAATTTATTTCTTAATGTCTTTAACTTCAGAAATTTGATGGAAGATGCATTTACTTCACGACTTTAACGTCATTAATGTTGCGGAAGATAAACTTATTTAACGCCTGTCATAAACTGTCACCTGCTGCCTATAGTACCTTGTGGTGAAGGACAGGATGTTCTTGAGCCTGAGGTATTAAGCCGTTCGGCTAGTGCAGTCGCCTGGAACTGTGCAGGTTAGGGTTTTCTGTTTGCCCCCGACACCACTTACCAAGGATTCCGACAGAAAACCCCAACACCTTACCGGGGATTCGAACCCGGGTCTCCCAAAGGAAAAACCAGTATTCTAGCCATTCGGCCAGCCGCTGCTCCCTGTAACGCCAAACATATAATGGAAGGAAATCTTACCGTCTGTAACGTCAGAAATATTGGGAGGGGGGGGGGGGGGGGGGGGGGGTTGAAGCTTCATAACACATATAACGTCAGAAATATGTCGGGAGGAAAACTTACTTAATGTATGTAATGTCAGAAGTATGATTGAAGGAAAACTTACTTATCACATTTAACGTCAGAAATATGATGGGGGGGGGGGGGGGGGGCAATTTACTTAACGTCTGTAACGTCATAAATATGAAGGGGGGGGGGGGGGAGAGAGAGAGAGAGATTTACTTAACGCTTGTAAAGTCAGAAATATGATGGGGACAAAATCTACTTAAAGCATGTAACGTCAGAAATATGGTGGGAGGGGGGAGAGGGGGAGAGTTTACTTAACGTCTGTAAGGTGAGAAATATGATTGGGAAAAATTTACTTAACGTCTGTAACGTCAGAAATATGATAGGGTATGGAAATTTACTTAACGTCCGTAACGTCAGACATATGATGGCTGGAAAATTTGCTTCACACATGAAACGTCTGAAATATTATGAGGGGAATAGTTACATGACGTCTGTAACGTAAGAAATATGACGGGGGAAAGTTTTACTAAAGTTCTATAACGTCAGAAATATGATAGGGAAAAACCTACTTAACGCATGTAACATTAGAAATATGATAAAGGCAAAATTTGCGTAACGTCTGTAACGTTAGACATATACTGTTAACAAAAAAGAAAAGCAACATTTTTGGTGTTGCTGTTATATAAGATATTCGCTGATTGGACATCAGTCAGCTTATGGACTGTGTCCATCTGGTCATTAACTTCTCGTGGTTACCTGAATTGTACTCACCTCATGATTCGTGAGGTCATGAAATAGGTCAAGGTCAAAATAATGTTTTGACAATAACTCGTGACAGGTTCATGATAATCCCGTGAAACTTACTGAACACAAAACTCTCTGACCATATTATTGAATTACTATAAAAAAGATTACGATCCTCGAATACATTCAGTTGAAAATTCAATGCGCAAATATGCCTCATCTCACTACAGAACAACGACTCATCATCATTGGACGTTTACAGGTTGGATAGTCACAAAGTGTAGTAGCCAGACAATTTAATGTGGTTAGAAGCTCCATTAGTCGCCTTTGGAGACGATTTCAAGAAACTGGCTTAGTGGCAGACCGGTCGCTTAGTGGAAGACCCAGAATCACAACTGCTGCCGAAGACCGCTTCAAACGACTACGTCACCTTAGGAATCGATGTGCAACTGCGTCCTCCACAGTCCAGTCAATGCCAGGAGCTCGTCGAATTTCAGATGAAGAAGAGTTTACCTCAGAGTTCGTGAGCGCTACACCCAGAACAGCGTTGAAGAGACTTCTCCTCATGGTGGCAGTGGTATATTGATGTTGGGGGAGATCAACACCATGGGAAGAAGTGACCTGGTGCAAACTGAAGGGCACCTGAATGCAATTTAAATTGAAATTGCAAATAATGTTTCGTTTCTTTTTTCTTTAACAGTATATGTTTTTTGAACAATTTACTTAACGTCTGTAACGTCAGAAATATGATGGGGCAAAATTAAATTTACTTAACGCATGTAACGTCAAACATATTGTTAAATTTTCCCCTCATCATATTTCTGATGTTACATGCGTTAAGTAAATTTTACACCATCATATTAATGACGTTACAGACGTTAAGTAAATATCCCCCATATTTACTTAACGTCTGTAACGTCATTAATATGATGGTGTAAAATTTACTTAACGCATGTAACATCAGAAATATGATGAGGGGAAAATTTACTTAAAGTCTGTAACGTCAGAAATAAGATGGGAGACAACTTTACTTAACGTCTGTAACGTCAGAGTGAGGGAAGGGGGGGGGGGGGGCGCGTTACTTCACGTCTGCGATGTCAGAAATATGATTGGGGTGGGTTTACGTACCGCTTGTAACGTTAGAAATATGATGGGGGAGCATCTACTTAACGTCTGTAACGCCAGAGTGAGGGAAGGGGGGGGGGGGGCGTTACTTCACGTCTGCGATGTCAGAAATATGATTGGGGTGGGTTTACGTACCGCTTGTAACGTTAGAAATATGATGGGGGAGCATCTACTTAACGTCTGTAACGTCAGAGTGAGGGAAGGGGGGGGGCGCGTTACTTCACGTCTGCGATGTCAGAAATATGATTGGGGTGGGTTTACGTACCGCTTGTAACGTTAGAAATATGATTAGGAGAAAATTTGCTTAACGTCTGTAACGTCAGAAATATGATGGGGGGGGGGGGGGGGGGGAAAATTTATTTAACGCATGTAATGTCAAAAAACATGTTGGGTGGAAAAATTTACTTAACGCATGTAAGGTCAGAAATATGATGGAAGTAAAACTTACTTAACGCAATTAAAGTCAGTAATTTGATGGAAGAGAAAGTTACATTAGCCTTTAACGTCAGAAATATGAAGGAAGAAAGAAACTGTAATTACGCTTTTGATGTCAGAAATATGACAGAAGAAAGAGATACATAACGACTTTAACATCAAAAATATGATGGAAAGAAAGACTTACATTTCATGAAATCTCGCTCGGATATATGCAAGCCAGTGTCGGGGCTATAGTTTCCTGAATGCCAATCGATCAGACTTTTATTTAGAATTCCTGTCTTCCTGAGGATTCACAGTCAACAAAGCCTGGAACCAACCAATCATCCAAGAAAATGACCAGCCATTCAACCAACAAAGCAATCATTAAATCCACATAACCAACTAGCCAAAAGCAAATAACCTGCCAAACAATCAAGCAACAACTGATGACGATATCAGTGGCCCTCCATTGAATGAGAGGTATTAGCAATTATTGATACCTCTATGAATGAAACAATTCTTCTTTCTCTCCACACAAAGGTCATCGGTGGGACACTGACCACGTGACTCGATGAGTTGCTTGTTTAAACTGATGCCCCACAGCACTACACGGCTCTGGGAAGTGAACTCTAGACACAAAGGTTCTATTATTTTATTTGTTTAAACTGTTGTCCCACAGCACCACACGGCTCTGGAAGTGAACTCTAGACACAAGGGTTCTATTATTTTACTTATTTAAACTGTTGCCCCTACGGCACTACACGGCTCTTGGAAGTGAACTCTAGACACAAGGATTCTATTATTTTACTTGTTTAAACTGTTGCCCCACGGCACTACACGGCTCTGGGAAGTGAACTCTAGACACATGGGTTCTATTATTTTACTTGTTTAAACTGTTGCCACACAGCACTACACGGCTCTGGGAAGTGAACTCTAGACACAAGGGTTCTATTATTTTACTTGTTTAAACTGTTGCCCCACAGCACTACACGGCTCTGGGAAGTGAACTCTAGACACAAGGAGTTCTATTATTTTACTTGTTTAAACTGTTGCCCCACAGCACTACACGGCATCTGGGAAGTGAACTCTAGACACCAGGGTTCTATTATTTTACTTGTTTAAACTGTTGCCCCACAGCACTACACGGCACTGGGAAGTGAACTCTAGACACAAGAGTTCTATTATTTTACGTGTTTAAACTGTTGCCCCACAGCACTACGCGGCACTGGGAAGTGAACTCTAGACACCAGGGTTCTATTATTTTACTTGTTTAAACTGTTGCCTCACAGCACTACACGGCACTGGGAAGTGAACTCTAGACAAAAGCGATGGAGAGATCTTGGAAGCTTTAAAATGCCATGTTATCGATGAATGCAGAAAGTGAAGAGGTGAGAACTAGTCTGAATGTAATAGTAATACAGAAGTGGTGTTGATATCAAATACACAGATCGTGACTGTCAACGTCTCATACAAACACAGGCATTCTGAGATCCTTCACATGCACTCAAGAATATCAATCTAGCATGTGGTATCAAACATTTATTCAGTAAAACCTGATTACCATCAAGATGCGCTTATAGGGCGGTTAATTCAATACATCATCAATATATACATACGTGCTAGTTAATAACCAATCATAGCACTCAGGCAATCGCACACAAAAACCCTGCACTCAATACTCGCTATCTGTAACATGGCAATGCCAGCTAGCACTCTCGCAAATCTATACACTCGCTCCTCGAAACACATGCGTCCTTCCCCTAGAACGTCTAGTCCCAGTCTGAGTCTCCTCACGCTGGACTATTGGTCACGTGGTACTGGACCCCGTGTATCTCGGGACAGTTGGGCTGTCTCAACAGTCACGTAGTACTGCTATCCGTCCGTGTTGTGTCGGGTCCTTCAGTGCAAGGCTGTCCGGTCAATCCAGGACGGAGTCCCGTAGACTTGTGTCCCATTTTATAGTTGGGTCTTGTCCTGTCTAAGTCCTGTATAT
>JACEFZ010009500.1:162500-180000 GCA_014155875.1 Cepaea nemoralis
CGGAGCATAATGGGGACGACCCTTTGCTGTTTGAACAGCGACTAACTAACAAACTAACTAACTAACTAACTAATCATCATCATCTCCATCAACATTATCATCATCGTCATGAACATCATTATCATTATGAAGTCATACATCCGAAGAGCGGTGATAAAGTCGTTGGTTTATACATATCAATGTCCTTATTCTCAACAATTCACTTTAGCTCTCCACAACTCTGAACTCCAGTGTCCTCATCTGCATTTGCATCATGCAATACTGTTTATTACATTCCTAAATAGCATATATCATAGCATATGTAAGTCAGGTCTTAGTCAGATATGACTGAGCTACCGTATAACAGTAGACGGTACTACCTGGTTTCTGTTAGCGCCGAGTGTTGGGCGGCGCTTACCAAACCCGACACCCCACATTGTGCCAACGGCTTCGGGCGGAAGAGCGCAATTGGGAGGGTACAAGCCTTACCCTGGTGCGAGAAAATGCAAGCTAAAGACAAAATTGTCATGGCAGGGCAGACCAGGCCCTAAGCCTTGGTTGGCGACTGTCATGGTCTTATATGTGTAAGGAAGAATGTAAGTGCCGGTATGTAAGCGAGAGTCAGTGTAAGCATAGCTGAGGTAAAGGGCAGTAAGAGACACCACGGCTTGGCTAGCGGACGGTCAGGCAAGAAGCCCGTGAACAGAGCCACGTGATGTGGGAAGGTCAACGAGGAGAGAGGCAGTGTGTGTGAGGCAGCGAATAGGGACGGACGTGTGGAGATCTAGAGAACGCTAGAACGATAGAACGATAGTGGTTGTGACGGATAGATGGAGATGAACGTTGTGTATTGATATTCGAGGAATGTACTAACTGTGATATGTGCGGGATGATGTGAAGTTGTGATTGTGAATGATCATGCGGGCGAGAGTGTAAAGATCGCCATTGTGAGCTAGCGCGTGGCTGTTGGTGGTGAACGATTGTTTGAGCGTGAAGTGCGACCATGTTGTCAGCCTGTAATATATATTGTAATAAATGATTGTTCAGGAGATAGCTCCTGCCAGTTTCCGATTGCATTCATGTGTTATTAGTAGATGTGTCGTAGATGTTGTAATATGCCTGTCCAAGTCCAGTGGGCTAGACGGAGCCAGTAGTTAGGACTCTGACAGGTATAATGGTGTCAGAAGTACACATGAACCACATTCCCAAGGTAAAACGCACAAAAGAACGCTACTTTTGTAAAGAAGAAGAAGACCTATTGCATAATATATATTAGAATTGTAAATTAAAGATGTGTCAATAGAGTCAGAACGAAAATAACATCATTTCTTTCCACAGCAGGTTTCAATTCTACAAAGCGACCGACGTAACCAGACCAGGTCAGCGGTAACCAACACGAGAATCACGTTCCTGTACATCAAGCGTTCGAGTAGTCAGCAGAGAAAGATAAGTTGATTAATTTTGATTGCTAAGTACCCAAATCTGCATTCTTTGATTTGCTTGTATAAATACCATCATTAGTGGATTTGAATAGTAATTAACAGATAATGTCAGAGGAGGAATACCAATCATACTTTTGGGGCATAACTCATTACAGAAAGTTGCAAAAATGTTTCGAAAGTACACGGGCACATGATAAAGCAAAGTGTAATATAAACCATAACTTAATGCATGAGTGGACACAGAATTTTGAAAAGAAAATGCAAGAATACAACATCCCAAATGTGCATTGGGGTAAATGGTACAGAGCATACTTACCAATAAAATACAAAAGACTTGAAGAGATCATACCAGATATGTCAAGTGAAGACTATGAATATTATAAAACAAGGATATTAAAACACTATCTAACCTCTGTCGAGACTCTAAAAGTAGAAGTACAAAATGTGAAACCAGCCACAGACAAGTCATTCACCCAGTATATAAGTGAATTAGAAGAATCTTTCAAAAAACTAATATTGGTAATTAAACATTCAGACGACAATCAAGGAGTAATAAATTTCTTGCTTATAGAAAAACTAAAAGCAACACTACCAGCCGAATGCGGAAAATATTTAGAAGAACACAACAAAGAACCTATCAAAAACTTACTAGGAAAATGCCGCGAATATTACAACCAAAGTTTAAACCTGGTTAAGAACACTCAACAGAAAAGTACTGTGAAAGCAACGGCATCTGCAGCCACAGATTGTCAAAACAAACCACAGAAAACAAAACCAGTACTGTGCAAACATTGTAGCACTCCACATACAGAAAATGGAATATGCGATAAGAATCCCACTTATCAAGAATACCTAAATACTATTATAGCACAAAAACTGGGGAAGGTAAATCAAAGGAAATATAGAACAAAATGTCATTTTTGCCTTGCTTATGGCCACAGACGTTTTGAATGTGAAGGTAGTAAAAGAATACAGAAAGCAAAAGCAAATGCAGCCATAAACATTACAACAGACATTTCAGCAAAGAACTTAGAAAAAGTAAACATCACAGAGACGAAAACAAGACCAAACACTGCAAATTCAGAACAAGACTGAGTTTTACCCATCAGACTTTGTACCATATTTTAATAATGTTGTTAACATCACTCTACCTCATTCCTTATTAAAAGAGGTAATACTCAACAAGAAAGTGAGGAAATAAACAAAACCTCAAGACTGTCGTTAGGAAAACTAACATTCCATGAAGGATACATCAATGACACAGTATGCACATGTGTACGCGACACAGGGTCCTGTCTTATCGGTCTTCGGAAGACCCTAGCTGATCCTAAAGACTACCTAGATGAGTACATCTATTGCAGAACTGTTTCAGGGACATTAGAGAAATATCCTATGGCATGGGCCAATATAAAATCACCTTTCCTATCAGGCAGAGTAACTTGTGCTTTATTAGACAATCCATGCTGTGATTTATTAATTGGAAATGTATTAAATGTGACAGACTACACAGAGTCCAAAACTCACACAGGGAAAAAGGTTAACACCACAACAAGCACTGCCTTAACTACACCACTCATCATACAACAACATGATGAAAAGAACAAAGTACCACACCATACCATCTTACAACAAGAAGAAACAGAAACTGGTGTGTATCATCACAAAGGAAAAGGTGCAGAAAACAAGCATTTCACAAGGGCAAGGAAAGATCACAAATCATCATGGGACATACTATACCTCCTGTACTCCCTGTTAACTACACACATGACCAAGTGCACACAGTGGATGGTTATACTTGCACTACTCATTGTAAATACAAAACAAATGTCTTCACAGACAGTTTTATTCACACATCATCATGAAGCAACACAGATGATATTACTCATGACAAGCCAGCAGACTTTGTTACTTGTATCATTACTGTTGAACCAAAGTTTGTTGTTACCACTGATAAACTCTATGTCAAATCAACTCAGACACATACCTATGCTGAACAATGTAAATCATCAGTCGGTGGAATTACTGACAAAAATCAGCAATAAATTACCCTACATATTTTGGAAAATATACACAAATTGCAGAAACGCATACAAACATGCACGATTACATTTCAAAACTATACATGGTGTATTATTATTATTTGAACTATTGAATGTATACACACATGTACGAGTGCAGGTTTGGAGATAGCACTCAAAATGATCTCAACATGAAAATTGAAAATCCCCACCCTTCGGAAAATTTTAACCGTAACCCACTTTATATCCTTAGATCCAGTAACTCCAGAGTTGCCTTGTCTGCTGTACAACTCCAGCGCTATGATACTAGCACACTCCATTGTACGGACCAACATAAACATTTCCTTCAACGTGAAAATTGTCATCAACAGAACAGTAAGATTCAACATGTGATTTCAGGTATCAAACAGTAAGATATACCCATATTGACTTTGTTTCAAACGAATATCTACAGAATTCACCTTTTGAAATCGACTAACAACGACGACAGCTTCACAAATACAGACATTCATTTCCGGTGATCAGTTTAATGAACCAGATGCCAACCTACAAACTATGGCAAAGACAGTCACAGACAGACGCACCATGGCCACACTCAAAATTAAGGCCACTGAACTTAATTAATTCGTGTTTTATACGTGTGAATTCCAGCAATTTTACAAAATGGACTTACAAATTGTCCAAACTTGGTGAACAGTCTTAAGCACTATACAGAAGGAAAGACAATATCATGATATATAGAAGACGTTAATAACCGGTTCAGAAAGAAGAAATGCCAAACATTCCAGCACCACAGTGAACATTGAACACTGTTAATGTAATTCCGTGTGCATGGCTTTCACAGGACAAGAACGGTATCCTATGTGTGCATAAGGGCATCGACGATGTATATTTTATTGTATATGTATTAACTGTATGACATCCAATGTCTAATTTTATTATTATAATACTTTGTATTGGTATAATGTGATATGTACATATGAGCGTAAGTATAGTGGCGAACAGAATAAGTTGTAAGGCTGAGAATCAACGCCTGGCAATCCCAATGCGCGAATGTTACCAAACTTGCCTTCGCGTATGCTGGATAGCCCGACGAATGACGCTTAGCAATAGTGATATAGAATTAACATCAGAATATGGTAACGAGAAAGAACATACCAACAGGGTGATGCTCAACCAAAGAGATTAATAAGAAACTCTCCATAACAGTAAACGATGTGTACCCAAAAGGGAAACAACTCACGGTCCGACATAAGATGAGGTAAGGGGGACTATGACATACATGAAGTATATTCGAACCATGACCACAACATTGACATAGCGTGCTCATAAAGAATCGAGTAGTGTGCATTAAATAGAGACGAGGGGAACCACGTCTGAATAGAGAGAAAATCTAAGAATGCTGTAAGAGGAAGTTGTAGCCTTATTCGAGGCGTAAACCAATGGAGAATCCTTAAACCAGCATAGCCACAATAACTATGAGATGATAATGCACAGACAATCGATTGAGAAATATGAACAGAATGTAATGTCTCGGAGTGGTGGTTGAATAATATAACGAGGTATGACAAGTAGACCCAACCAGAACATTTGTCAGACCACGACAAAACCTTGAGAGAAACCTCAATACTGAAAAAGAGATAACAATATTTGAAGTTAATCTCGGAAAAGATCAGAGCAAAAAGGGACGCAAGCCGTACTTATTATCATATAATCCCCTGACAAGGTTAGAAAGATGGACCAAGAGTAACAACAACAGAATGTGTCATATTCCCAAGAGTAAGTGCCACATTGGTTGTGCGGGGGGAGAATGTCATGGTCTTATATGTGTAAGGAAGAATGTAAGTGCCGGTATGTAAGCGAGAGTCAGTGTAAGCATAGCTGAGGTAAAGGGCAGTAAGAGACACCACGGCTTGGCTAGCGGACGGTCAGGCAAGAAGCCCGTGAACAGAGCCACGTGATGTGGGAAGGTCAACGAGGAGAGAAGCAGTGTGTGTGAGGCAGCGAATAGGGACGGACGTGGGGAGATCTAGAGAACGCTAGAACGATAGTGGTTGTGACGGATAGATGGAGATGAACGTTGTGTATTGATATTCGAGGAATGTACTAACTGTGATATGTGCGGGATGATGTGAAGTTGTGATTGTGAATGATCATGCGGGCGAGCAGTGTAAAGATCGCCATTGTGAGCTAGCGCGTGGCTGTTGGTGGTGAACGATTGTTTGAGCGTGAAGTGCGACCATGTTGTCAGCCTGTAATATATATTGTAATAAATGATTGTTCAGGAGATAGCTCCTGCCAGTTTCCGATTGCATTCATGTGTTATTAGTAGATGTGTCGTAGATGTTGTAATATGCCTGTCCAAGTCCAGTGGGCTAGACGGAGCCAGTAGTTAGGACTCTGACAGCGACTGGTCTAGGATCGAAGCTCCGACAGGCGGACAGTTAGAGCATTGCTTTGCTGATCCGGCAGCTTCTGCAGCTTGTCTTGTTCCAGATGTAGGGGTGTTACCTTTCCTCTGGAGTGAACTAGGCAGGCCGAGAGAGGGATCATGCTGCATGGGCAACACATGATCTCTATATTTTAGCCCAGGCTTTGTGTTATGGAGAGGCAATTGGCCTTATCAGTCACACTCGCTACCGCCATAGTTAAAAGTTATTATGCCTTTTTAAAGCACAAACTATCGTCTGTCAAGACGGCAAGGTGCCAATGAATGAATGAAATAGCATATTCATACCAGCTCTATGCTACCAATGTCAAGCTAGAAAAGATACACAATATCAACACCATCGATGAGATATCTGGGAAGAGCTGCCAATTTAACAATCCGAGATCGAGTAAGAAATGATGTTATCAGACAGTGAAATCAACACCTTGTGTCACAAACATCGTAAGTATGAAGATAAAATGGTTCGGCCATATCGTTAGGATGCAACACTATCAGTTACCATTACTGGTGTCACACCAAAGACGGTATAAGACAAGAAGACGCCCGAGAAAATATAAAAATGTTCGACATGAAAGACATTGTACAATCACACAGAATGACACTATCCGGTGCCAACAATCGGGCACTAGAAATGTGGGTATTCCTCACAACGACACCTGACGTCAAAAGTGGGAGATGAAGAAGACGTCACACACACACACGCACGCACGCACGCACGCACGCACGCACGCACGCACACACACACACACACACACACACACACACACACGTACACGTTTGATTACGCTAGTAGTAAACTATTGCTCTGGTAGTCTATTGGAAATGTCGCCTACTGTCACACGCTTCTCTTGATGATGATATCACGAAGTTCTCACGATGATACTGTTCATGATATTGATGATAAGTTTTGTGTGATGGTCGTTGTCTAGGTAACGATGTTCATGGGGTGTCAATGGAGATATCTGTCTTGCAATGTAACTCACCCCCGCAGTGCATATTCACCGGGCATTAAACAAGATTCCGTTGGCGCACATAATCTTTTATTACAAAAAATAAGACGGACAAACGGAACAGGTTTATACATCCAGAAACATAACGTAATCCATAGAATATGAATATCCTCCTCACAATTTAACCAGCACACATCAATGCCTTCTCACGGCTGGCTTCTACTTTCAATCCACAAGACAGGTAATCCAGCTACAATCCTCGGCTGGGTCTCACACAATACAACCCACACATTGGGTTGGAGCCACAGCTCAACTATATAACCCACTCTGGGTTTTGGCCCACACTCAATACAGAACCCACTCTCGGTTCAGGCCTGTCTTCACAACTAGAAGAACAACACACCGCGGAGCTCTCTCTTAAACGACCTCACCCGCAGTCGGTCTCCTCTCTCACCGCCTTTCCAGTCGCCTGACTTCACACAACACACAACTCTCCCTCGACCCATCCCCCCCCCCCCCTGGGGATTTCCACTCATATCCGCCCCATTATTTCTGAGGGTTGATTGTATTCCTCGTAGCCAGGTCAGTCAATTTACTGTCTCCCCCTCTCATCTCCATTCTTCCTCCTGCCCGGTCACTCAACTCAATGTCAGTGACCCAGGCTTATGTCATTACCCCCCTCTTAAAAGAAAACTTCGTTTTCAAATATTGGGAGACTAAAACTTACTAAACATGTGACCCAGACATATAGCCTGGGTAGCCCTAAGTATGGCTGCACCTTACTCTAGCTACAACACTACATAATACATCAAATGCACATCTATATTCATCACACATAAATACAACCATCTATCTTGTGTATCAATGCATGAACTAATACATCACATAATAATAATAATAATACATCATAGAAACGCATTATACTTATGTACCCACAGGTCTCTTACTACTTCACGACCCCACAATACTATTTGTGTACCGACCCTATATCAGGTGGTTCTGTTCTTGCATTAACCCACCTCTGATTCCTGTCGATGCTGTGTCTACCTTTCATGTACCCATGACTCATGGTACCTCTACAATTACAACATCTGTTTGCTATCCCTAGCCCTGGGTCAGTAATGTCGCGAAAACTCTTTTGACCTGACTCCACTTTCCTATCTGCATATTGCACCGTTACACTTGAGTCTCTGTTTAGTCTGAACTCTTTATTCAATCTTGGCCCATATACCTGGCATCTTTCTTTCTGCTGCATACGCCTTATGCCTATGTGCCCTGCACATGCACTATCCTGAGCTGTTCTAGTATAACGGTCTCTGCGTGCTAAAGGTACTGCTACTTGCCCACGTGCAGTTCCACTATCTGAAAACCTGCGAGTGAGAACATTGTTCTTCCTCTTGAAGCACCATCTACCTTTCTTTGACTGCCTATGTTCTCCTCTCCTACACCCTTGGGAACATTTGTTCAGAGTAGTATCTTGTCTTTGGGAGTCACTAGCACTATATTTGGGATCCATTCTCATCTGCTCAGCTGTACTATCCTTGTCCTGAGTTCCTGTGTCTACTTCAAGTGCCTCTTCTACCTCATCTATACTCTCTAATTTAGGTTCTCTTGTGGTAACTACCTCGTTACTGCTTACACTATATTTTCGGTCCCAATCAACTACTTCCTCTTCTGTACAATCTTTAACTCCTATAACATTTCCTATGATCAAATCAGCCACTGGTGAGTCCAGAACACACGCTGTCACTCTTCCAGTGATATATGGTGTTTTTACTGTTATTATGGCTACTGGGTAGAACTCTACTGTGCCGTTGAATGTTATGCATCTAATCTTTTTCCCTGTATAATCCGAGGGATCTATTAAACTTCTTCTCACTCCGATAGACGTACATCCGGAATCCCTAATTGTTAACGCTGGTCTATCATTGACAAATCCCTGATGTAGCTTCAAACTTCCTCCTTCATGGACTGCTGATCCTGCTTTAACTGTGTGACCACATATTAAGACTGGCTGACCATCTTTTTCAAAAAGAGGTTTGCACCCACTACAATCTTCATTGTTCAGCGTCTCAATTACTTGTGCTGCATTTGAGTGCTCTGTTTCTCTCATCCTACATTGATGACTGACATGCCCGTTCCTTCCACATTTGAAACAAGTGATCTCCCTTTTAGTGTTGTTTGTTGGTCCATCTGATGGTTGTGCATCACACTGTGCTGCCTTGTGTCTCCAACTCCCACAATTCCAACATCCGGCATAATTTGGACGTCTCTGGAAGTTCCCTCTTCTATATGGGTACCGTCCTACTCTACCAACATTGTTTCCTCGGAAACCATTATCTTGAAGTTCTTGCTGCTCACCTTTCTGTGCTGAATCCACACTTTTCGCCCTTGGTCTAATAACTGGATTCTGGTTCTGTTTAGTGTACGCTGCACAGACTATTTCCTCACTCATTAGTTTCCCAATAGATACGTTAGGATGTGCAGTCATGTAGTTTTGCCCTAACTGAGACATTGTGTCTATGTCCTGTGGCTTCCGTTCCTCAAAGAACGCCACTAAATTAGAATTGCATGCAGATACTACCTTGTCTCTTAACATTAGATCTACTAATTTATTAAAATCTTTCCCTACTTCTGCAAGCTCCATCCATTTGTTAAATGTGTTCTTTGCTGTGTTAACAAAGTCTGTGAAATCTTGATTTGTCTCTGGCCCTAACTGTCTAAACTTTGTCCTATATCCATGCTCAGTTAGTTGGAACTTTGTCAGCAAACGTTGACGTAAGATAGTGTAGCTGTTCCTTTCTTCTACAGGTAAATTGAACATGGTGTCTAGTGCCTTGCCCGTAAGCAGCTCCCCTAGTCTAATCGCATACTGTTCTTCGGGGATGCCTAACACTTTCGCACTTGCTTGAAATCTGTCCAAATAAGATTCAAGGTTGTCTCGGTCCGTAAAGTATGGCAGTTTTAATCTCTGTGACGACTATGAAGGTTTTCCGCTTTCCTCACTTTGACCCTTTGAAGATAGTTCTAGTTTTCTGAGAGCAATTTCAGCTTCCATCTTAATCTTCTCTTTCTCAATTTCCACTTTCATTTGTGTCTCTTCCTGTAGACGCTTGTTTTCTATTTCAGCTAACTTTACTTGTGTCTCTTCCTGTAGACGCTTGTTTTCTATTTCAGCTAATTTTACTTGTGTCGCTTCCTGTAGACGCTTTGCCTCGCGTTCATTATGCCTCTCCTCTCTTTCCGTCTGTTGTTGTTCTTTTGCTTCGGCATACTCCTGTAACTCTTTACCCTTCAGGCCTATTCTTTCACCTGCTTCAATATAATCCATTAAAGTAGGCATCTTGTACTTGTGGACACGTTGCTGTCTGTCAGCCAACTATAAAAGTAAAGACTCTGCTACTAGTCTTTGTGTGCCTTCAATAAGTACAATACCACTCCCTGTGTACGTAAATTCGTAGTGCTAATAATGTCACCCTGTACTCACCCAGTCACTCTATAAGCCCTAGGTAGTGAGGGGGGAAGTATCACCTATACTCCCTTATATCTATATATCTATGACCAAAAGTTCATAAAGTCCCTGGAAATATTGTTAAACATACATATAAAAACATATACACACAAATGGATGATAACACTAAGTGATGACTATCCAACGCTAGACTTCACAAGCTGAGTACACGGAGACGATGATGACACAGAAATAAACCACAGTAACAACCACAAGCTTGTGTAGAGACATCCACAGTGCGCGTAAAATAAAATATAAATTGACCAAGACCACTAGACAGCAGAAATGACGAAAGATCACAATAAAAACATATCCGAACACAACAAATATCATTTGTAAATATAACGAAAAGAGAGAAAGAAAAGAATATATACTGAAAATATACACAGATTTGACGTCAGACAACTCGGCTCTAGATATTGGTTAAGACTATTTCAATGCCCCTGCACGATACGTCAACTCATTAACGTTTTTCTTACAAAAATATCGTAAGCACCAGAAGACTAATAAATTATTGTGCTGTATCCCGACTCTCGAGAAACACCCCAACAATTCCCTACTCTTGACAAACACTGGACCACATACAAATAATTGCGTGACACCCGACAACAATAAATATGACGATGGGAGCAAAACAATAAAAAATAATAATGTGTAGCTGGTTGGCCGACAAATATGGGCCTATTAATCCGTCGCCAACAGTTCTTATTTTGCTGTTAATAGTTTTTCACAATATGCTGGAAATGTCTGTATTAAATTCTCCGAAATGTTTACGACGCTAGATTTCAAAGCGACTTGTTGTTTTGTAGAGTGGTTCGTGAATTCACGTGGTGATCACCAGTTCCAACTGTCGAGAAAAGTTGACGATGATAGTGATATCCAAACTGTTCTGTGTCGACACAGTCCGTAACGTTATTGTACTTTCTCTGTACGTGGTGGTACCACTGTAATAATCCAAAGTGTTCTCTCGATATGTTGTTACTTTCGTTGCGGAGATGGCGCTTCGCTGTATCATTAATGTTATGGATTTTCGTTACCCGACAAGATTCACCAAAAAGAAAAGGAGAATGGCAGGCAATGTTCAGCGCTTTAAATTTGGGTATATAAATCCTTATCGGCAAAGAAGTACAACCATGGTTGCGATGACGATAAGTTAAAACTGTTTGCTCATAACAGAATAATGATGACAAAGGCTTGAACAAAGACGAAACATCAAGTCTGGCTTTCTTTCAAAACAACCTTGTTTATCCCGATCTCCTGTGGAAATTCCCAGTAACTTTCCACTGCTGCCCTAGCACGGCTGTGGTGGGGGTTAACGTAACTTTCCCCTCGTACCTGGACGCTGGTGTACCCACCCGTCCTATTTATTGCGTCGAAAAATCTTGACCAGTCAACTTGCAACAACACAGTGCGCTTGCCTCCAGCACACACACCATATGTTGAGACGAAATTACTCGCTGTCTCCAATCTTTGGTTCAATCCTGTCAAACACACACACTCCAGGACTGACCGCACTTGTTGCAACCACCGTTTTGTCCCCTCGACATTTACTCTTTGCTGTCCGTTACCAAAACACCCCTGCTACTACAATCGACTCTCCCGGTCGATTTCTCCTGCGTTAATTCTTTGGCGTCCCCGCCTCGTCTGTTTATGCGTGCTGACCGCCGTTAATTTACCTGTAGTGGACTTGACGTGAACTGACTGCTCGCCTGTGATTTCCGCTGCGTACCCTCCCCGCGCTGACAGTTTTTCACGATGTGGCGTCTTACACACACACACGCTGGATATTCCCACTCCCTTCTGGATTAATCCCGTCTGTCTGTGTGAATTATCTGGCACACACACCGAAGAGTTCACATTAACCTCTTGAATCAACGATGTCTGGCTTGATGGAACGTAGTCACAGATAATACTCCTCTCTCAGCGAAGAGCCCCCAGAACTATCTCAAAATGACAACACTGTCTATAATGTTCTGGGTTTGTCAATATATCCCCGTCGTTCTTGCCAGGACAGTCCCCAGATGTTCTTGATCGGACGTAGCCTCCAGATACTCCTTACTAAGTGACGAGCGCCCAGATGTCACACGCTTCTCTTGATGATGATATCACGAAGTTCTCACGATGATACTGTTCATGATATTGATGATAAGTTTTGTGTGATGGTCGTTGTCTAGGTAACGATGTTCATGGGGTGTCAATGGAGATATCTGTCTTGCAATGTAACTCACCCCCGCAGTGCATATTCACCGGGCATTAAACAAGATTCCGTTGGCGCACATAATCTTTTATTACAAAAATAAGACGGACAAACGGAACAGGTTTATACATCCAGAAACATAACGTAATCCATAGAATATGAATATCCTCCTCACAATTTAACCAGCACACATCAATGCCTTCTCACGGCTGGCTTCTACTTTCAATCCACAAGACAGGTAATCCAGCTACAATCCTCGGCTGGGTCTCACACAATACAACCCACACATTGGGTTGGAGCCACAGCTCAACTATATAACCCACTCTGGGTTTTGGCCCACACTCAATACAGAACCCACTCTCGGTTCAGGCCTGTCTTCACAACTAGAAGAACAACACACCGCGGAGCTCTCTCTTAAACGACCTCACCCGCAGTCGGTCTCCTCTCTCACCGCCTTTCCAGTCGCCTGACTTCACACAACACACAACTCTCCCTCGACCCATCCCCCCCCCCCCCTGGGGATTTCCACTCATATCCGCCCCATTATTTCTGAGGGTTGATTGTATTCCTCGTAGCCAGGTCAGTCAATTTACTGTCTCCCCCTCTCATCTCCATTCTTCCTCCTGCCCGGTCACTCAACTCAATGTCAGTGACCCAGGCTTATGTCACCTACCAAAACTATATTCTATGGTTGGTTTCATCCTGAATGTTCAAGTGTGTTGCATGTCCCTTACAGGACGTCGCAGTCAACCCCATATCTTGCTGGCTGTTGGTGACTTGCAAAGACACGTGACCTCATTAGATTCTATTGGTTCATGAACGGTCGACGTCACATACCATCAAACTAAAGGTGCCTGCTTCCAAATAGCTTATTTCGAACCCACGGTTCGTTTATTTTGGGGAAGATTGAAACTACGCGTGTCACTATCCCTTAAACCACAAAATCCTGTTCCACTTAGAGTAACTGAACAAACACAAACTTCTATCAACCTCATTTTGGGAACTCGTACATTTCTGGTCATCATTAGTAATATAAATGTAATGCTCCAATCTCGTAATGATATCAGAAGGCCTCCCCACATGTTAACACACAATAACAAATAAGTACAACAGGAAGACACAGAACGGCCGACGTTTCGATTCTAATAATCTTTGTCAAGGACAGGACAATACAAATAGATGAACAATGGAAAACAAGAGCAACAAATTAACGCGACTACTCGCAAATGTGGCAGTTGTGAGGGTTGAGAAGGCACTCTTTGGCTACAGAGTTTAAGTATAGTAAGGTTGCCAGCGGGCCAGAAAAAAAATAATAATGCGAACTGTCCGATATGAATATAGGCAGTTGGGTATGAGTGTATAGGGGCAGGACAGCATAGTTATACACAAAACATTGGGATATGTATAGGCGAAGGTGTGAGAACAGTTAGATATGAATGTATAGAGGGAAGGTGGCACAGTTATACAGTAGCGTCCACAACGGTATTGATACCTGCTGGATGGACGCATCACAGAGAGCTTATTAATTGGCTTCCGATTTTCCAACAGTTCTTCTTCTCCAACAGTTCAATCATACCATTGCATAAAAACCAGCCTAGAGCGGTCTGTTTCCAAATCTCCCACATCGGTATCCAGCATTGGCAACCCCTTCGACACTACTCCGTAAATTCACTAAGGGAATACATTATTTTGAATAAAAGCAGAGTTTCTGATGTCCGGATAGCTGTCTGTGATTGATTGATTGATTGATTAATTGATTGATTGATTGATTGATTGATTTAGGAATCGACATCACAACATTCGGGGCATTCCCATAATCGGGGCATTCCCATAAGCGCTCCGTCCCCATCCTCAGCAGCCAGCGAAGAGTTCCAACACCAATAGTACCAGTAGCAATCTGATTATATGTCCGTCTCGCCTTTCCTCTGAGCGTTGAGCGTCGGCCAGATCCCCTCGTCACTCCTCGCTGTCTCATTCTTGCCATACCATGGTAATCCATTTACTCCTCCGAGGTGTACACGTGCTCCCACAAGGCCGCAACCACGTCTGCCTTGTCTTGTATCAATATTCCACCAAGTTCTGCAGAGCCAGCCAATCTGTTCGCCTGTTCATTTCCCAGCACACCGGCATGCGCCGGAGAAAAGATCCAGGCGATGCTTGTCACCCGTGACCTCCCGAAGCGAAGCTAGCCACTCCGCACGAAGCCTCCCCGTCCTCACCCTCGTCAGCATGCTTTCTGAGTCAGTTACAATCACGATGTGTGTGTGTGTGTGTGTGTGTGTGTGTGTGTGTGTGTGTGTCGTATTCTCCATCCAGCGGAGAGCCGCAGTGACTGCCTCCACTTCCATTCTTAAGCTGGATGTTGTGGTATCGTATGCCAGGCTCTCCTGCACCAAACGTCGACCATTAGCTTTGGCTATGAACCCCCTGCCACTTCTCTCAACTCATGATACCGAACCATCTGTGTAGATAATGACATCACCCGAGTGAGCATTGTCCTGAATTAGTTGCTGGATTTCCACTTCCGTGGCCCCTGCTGGCCACTCCCTGCATTCCCGGCTTAATGTGATTATAACTTTGCACAAGTCTGACTGCTCTGCTGGCACTCTGACCCACTCCTCTTCTCGCCTAATGTTCTCCCAGATGCACACCTGTCTGATCGTATCCTCCGCATGAGCCATCCATGATTTCCCTCTTATCAGTCGCTGACCCTTAACTGCGTCCAGCGCCTCATGCAGTGGGTGGTCTGTGTCTGCAGCTACTCTGAGGTATGCCTTCGCCTGCATCACCTTGCCTACCAGCAACAGTCGGAAGACCGACCAAGGATGTAACGCATACACACTACTGGGGTGTCTCTGGTGCATCCCAGAATGACCCGCATAGCTTCGTTCTGTATGCGCTGTAACTTCACCAGCTGACTCTCTGAGACAGTGAGCAGTCCTAATCCATAATCAATTACTGAGAGGATCAAGTGCTGGTATAGTGTGAAAAGCATTCTCTGCTCTGTGTCCATTGCAGCCATAGTTTTAAATCCACTGAGTCCCTTTTGAGATCTTGTCACAACCGTCTCCACATGGTCTCCACAGTTTGTTCTCTCTGTTGACGCTTTTGCCATCTATCGCGAGGCTTGGGACATCAGCTCTCACATTCCTGTTGTCCAGAGAGCATCACAAAACAGCCGCCTTTTCCGGGTGGATGACAGCACTCATTTCAGTGCACCAGTCAATCACTTTATCTACTGTCGCCTGTAACTCCTGGGTTGTTTGCTCCCTATCTCTCCCCTGCCTATATGCAAGAATATCATCTGCAAATGTTAGTATTCTTTCAACCCCTGGTGATTCTAGATTAGCAATCTTGCTCGTATACACGTTAAAGAGCACCGGTGAGACTGTAGATCCCTGTGGCAGTCCCTGGGTTAAAATATGTGGCTCTGAGGTCCAATCAGCCAGACGGAGAGCAACCCGACGAGAGTGCAGGACGGCTGCTATCCAGTTCACCAACTAGGGATTTACCCCCTTCTCCATCAGTGCGGTCATCAAAATATCATATCGAACTCTATTGTACGCATCCTCGAGATCAAGCGCTGCCGCCATCGTTTCCTGTCTACTCTGGAACCCCTCATAAACGTCAAAGGCAAACGTGGCTGCATTTGACCAGGTATCTTTTCTTAGCCTATAGCTCCCCAGGCCTCTTGGAAGAAGCTTCCCTCTTTCCAAAAACTCTTGCGGCTTGAGAGCAACTATCTTCTCTAGAACCTTCCCAAATGTATTTTGAAGGGTGATGATTCTAAAGCAGCTAAGCTTTGAATGATCCTTGAATAGTTTTGGGAGAGGGATGAGATAGCTGTGCACTCAATCCTGCGGTACTGATGCTGTCCTAATGCTGTGGTTAAAGCAGTCAGTCATCTCTCCAGGTCTGCATGGCTCAAACCCTTCATGTGGCCATACCTGACCCCATCGGGCCCTGGTGCCGTGTCTTTTGCCTTTTTCAAAATGTGTTTAAAATCTTCCACCCGTATGATGTCTTCATACTGCATATTACTCGTGGTGCCAGATAACTCCTCTCTACCTGCATCCCTGGTGTCCGCATCATTATGATTGGTCTGCTATAAAAATCTCTGGAAAAACGCCTCCCCTTTCTCTTTGTCTGTTGTCTAGCGCACACCATAATCTCTATGAATTGTTCCCACTGTCATAGGCCGATCTTTTCTTTACATTTGCCTGTGCAGTTTCCAGAATTTTCGCAATGTTTTATCACCTCCAATTTCTTTCTGGACACATTCCCATTTTGAATTTTTGGCCTCTGCAGCACAGCGCCTGAACACCTTCACCTTGTCTTTCTTAACATTTTTCGCTGTGATCACTTCCTCCCGTGAGCTTCGGTGGTTAGTCGCACTTTCCTTAGCTGCTTCCCTGCAGCTCTCTTTGCTTGCCAAGCATGGTCTACTTCTGGGGTCCACCATGGGGGCTGCAAAAGAGGAGTTTTTTTAACAGACCTGTTGCATTCATCCTGTCTGAGGCGTCCAAGAAGGCAATCGGTCCGCTCATACCGTAAGGTCTTGCGCACTCTCCCAGCCTTAACTTTCCTGAAATTAGAGATCAGGACTGAGCATGGCATGTGATCACTCCCATGGTCATTCAAAACAGGCCACTTTACATCAAGGACTGATGACTGGGAGACAAGTGCCAAGTCAATAGCAGTGTCTGCATCGCTAGGCCTCGTTGCCATTCTAGTCGGCCTACCATCATGTATGCAGACCACATCGGAGTCCACCATGGCATCCGCAAGGGCAATTCCCTGTCGGTTTTCTCCACTACTGTCCCAATCTCTGTTTCTCGCATTGAAGTCTCCACATATGAGTAGCCTATCACCTGGTAATTCCCCCAGTTCCTTAAGCCAGTTCCAGTGTTCCTTTCTGACAAAACAGTCCACTGTGGTATATACATTTATGATG